>PVIY010025531.1:0-36579 GCA_004026745.1 Myrmecophaga tridactyla | reverse complement strand
TTCTCTTAGGTGTGGCTTATCTATTTTCTTAATGGCACATTTTGATGAGCAGAAGTTTTAGATTTTGATGAAGTCTAATTATATACCTACATATTTTCTTTTTTTTTTCTTTTTGTGGCCTATCAGACAAAGCATTGCCTATTTTCAAATCACGAAGGTATTCACCTGTGTTTTCCTGTAAAGGCTTTATGATTCTGGTTTTTCTATTTCAGTCTGTGATTCATCTCTAATTATTTTTTGTGTGTTTGGTGTAATTAGGGATTGAGGTTCATTTTTCCACATGACTCTTCAGTTATTTCAGCACTATTTATTCCAAAGATTTTCCTTTTTTCATTGTATCACTTTGGTGCCTTTTTTGAAACTGAAATGCTTGTGTATAATTGCAAATCTATTTATGTATCTTTTTTAAAAAATGTAAATATTGAGCAATCAACATCCAAAGGTTTCTCTATTAAAGATAATCTTTTTATTTAATCTTTATATATACACCATGATCTGGATAAGAATTACATTGGGAAGATATAGTTACTTCCAATACCTTATTAGAAAAATTGAGACCCTGTGACTTTAAAATATGAATCAATTTCTTTCTCTTTGAGGGCTTTAAAATTCATATTGATAATCGAATCTTTTGGAATCCTTATTTGAAAACTAAGCGGTCTTCAAAAAATGCAAAAGAAAGAACTTATCACTGCTGTTATATGGTGATTGAAATTTCACTCAATTTTATTATTTAATAAAGATGACTGATTTTCTCTTACTGAAGTCTACTGTGGTTAAATGGTAAGGGGGGGTTTCTAGGAACTTAGTATATCAGTTTATATAAGTGGCTTGCCTGCCTTTCCCCTTCCTTCCTCCCTCCCTCCCTTCCTTCCTTCCTCTTTCCCTTTTCTTTCCTTTCTCCTTCTAGCCTCCCTTCTTTCCCTTTGTAAAGAAAAAAAAAGTAATTCTTCGTCATTCTTATTATGCTAGGACATTGTAAAGATCAGTGAGTTTCAGAAAATACTTTTGTGAAAGATATGAGTTTAAAAAGCCAAAAGTATATGGTATGGAATGGTTGATAAACACAGGGCATTTTCATTGTACTTCTGTGTAACAGGTATTCTTGTGTAAAAGCTTTAACCATTGTCTTAACATTCTCCTTTATGCAATTAGGGTTTTATTCTCTTTGCACTAATGAAGATAAATGTGCTGCTCCTCTAGATTAAATATACTCAGGCAGGTGAATGAGAAGGTGGATGTCAGTCCCTCTTGGCAGCCTTCCCTGAGCTTACCAACCCAGGTGGATTTGCCTCCTCTTGACTCTGGTAATTCAATAGCCCACTTCCTTCCGGTAGTGATTGCTTGACCATTTACAGTCTGCCATGAGTCTTTGTGTCAAGCCACTCATCAATGTTGTGGTTTAAACACAAAGAATTTTAACATCCCTCACATCCCTAAATAAACAGCAGCTCTGGAAATGTCACAGGGCTTTTGTGGCACAGGAAATGGATTTTGTGAAATCGAATTAAACAACTCACAGTGCATTCTGGAAACTTTCTGTTGCTATTTCTCTCCTCCACCATTTCCCCCCTCCTGGAAGGGTAACTACAATCCTTAAGAAACAAATAAAGGTATTTGGAGATGGGAACCTAAGAACACTTTCTAATTGTATTGGTGTGCATTAAAAATCATTATCTAACTGTCACCTAATTTTTAGCATATGACATTTATGCACCCCTAATATCTTTTTTTGGGCAGTTATTTTATAATTTATTTTTTATGATCAGCTGTTAGTTTATATCTACATTTAATGTCTAGGTTTTTGAAGGTGGAGACAGGTATGTAGGCAACCAATGTACAGAGATTTTGGTGAATCTTAATCCTCATTATGTTTTCTGGACAGCCAGACAAGGATATGGGTACATTCCTTATTCCTTTAGCCCAGACAGCTTTGCTGAGCCTAGTGTCATTGTGCACATCTGGCATTCTCACCTCTTCCATGGCAAATTTCTGGATCTCTCTGAGTGCCCAAGAGTTTCACTTCTTGAAAGGCAATGCCATGGATGAGCTTGTGAATGTTGATGGTGACTCCTTGGTCTTCACTTCACTGATGGCTGATTGGTTCTCCTTTCCACCTCTCTTTGAGGGAACCATTCTGCCTGGACTAGGTTGGAAAGCCCTACCATTATGCTTTGTTTTGCTTTTTTGCAGGAGGGGACTCATGGTCTGGGATTCGAACCCGGGTCTCCCACATGGAAGGTGAGCACTCTACCACTGAACCACCTGTGCACCCTACTATCATTTTTGATTTATCAACTTAGTATTTCAAATAAAGAAGGTGACTTTCCCAACTAACAAGTATGTTGGGTTTGATTCTGGAATAATTTACAATCTTTTTCTCACCATAATTATAAAAAAAATTACTAACCGATACATCTAAAAGCTAATTTTGAGGTAATACTATCTCTTGCTAAAGTAAGAAATAACAACATCACACTCAAAACTATTTGAAATAAATCATAGCAAAATCAGGATCTGTTTATTTGTACTTAAACCCTGGGTAGGAACTGCCACTTTAACACATTTCATGCAGGAAAGTAAAGAAAGAAAAGAGATTATCAGTGTCCTACAAAATAATTTTGAAGAAGGGAAAAGGATCACTTGTGCATGAAAGCTGCCTCATGAAGCCAAAAATAATAAGAGTTACAGGAAAATCAGGTGACTAAATTATTCCAGCCTGGAGGCAGGCTCACCTAGAAGCTAAGAATTCTACTGTGAAAGACTGAAGTTCCTGGTGCCCTTGACGGTACCAAAAAATAACATTAATAAGCTAATGGTTCTTAATTTCTTTCCAGTCCTATTTTCTATGTAACATGACACATTCTTTTGAAAGAAGCATGTTTATTCATTCCAATTAGTTGGAAATCTCTCTTCTCATGGAAGAAATATTTCAAGAGATCCGATGAAAACATTCACAATCATGGAATAAAAAAGCACTAACTTAACGATAGAAGAAATAAATCCATCAGCAGAACAAGAAGACATTGTAATGGTATTGGTTGAATATTCTTTTCCTGGTTATTTTGAGGATTATGCTTTTCAATTTAAAAATTGAATATCAGGGAAAAAACAGGTGTGGGGAGCAATATCTTACTGACCCAACCAGTTCTAAGTTAAAAAAAAAATCTTTGTTTCAAAAAGAAACAAAACACCTTTGATTGACCATTAGTTAGTTATATGTTTTGGCACCTTTTCTACCTCTCTGTAGACAATCAATTCATGCTGTGTTTAAGACTAAAAGTTGGTTTATGTGGTGTGTTAATGACCTAACTAATTCCTCTTTTAACTTCAGTGTTGCCAACCTATTAAATGAGCTTATTTTCCTTGCCATCTCCCCATTTAATAAAATGACCTTTTAATGCAGTCAAATCTTCTTGACTGGTTTTGCTGTGATGTCTGTATTTGTTTCTGCTGCCATGTGTTCCACACTTCACTGGAGGGGGACATGCTCCATTACCTTAGAGTTAGCTTTTGTGCAATTTGGAAGAAGAAAATTATCACATTTATTTCTGTTTAATCTCATTTTTTACCAATATTTTATTTGTATTTAATTTTTGTCAGATGGTTAGATAATTCATTCAGCACTTTGTTTCCTTTGGCTGATATCCTTCTTTGCTTTACTGAATATAAAAACCAAAAAATATTTGATACCAAAATGTATGATTCACTTGCATATGCTGGCATTATAGAGATATAGTCACACAGGGGAAGTAAAAAAGATTTTGAAACAAATATGGAAATACTTATGCCACGTAGTCTAAAACACACTTTCAGATCACAGCAGCAGATCATAGAAACAGAGTATCTCCAGGATGGCACTGACCCTTTAGAGGCTGGTAGTTCAGTAGATATCCCAAGTTCATCTACAGCATCTAGTTAGCAGAAAACTTTCCCCGAAAATGAATGTCACATCCTCATAGAGCGCATAGCTATAGCTGACACTAGATGAACATGCCTTTGGGTATGTAGAACTACACATAGCTGTAAGGTGATATACATTGCCCATGAAAGTGGAATTTCCAAGTCATATTGTAATTCTATGTTTATCTTTGTGAAGAATCGTTAAAATATTTTGCACAATGTCTGCACCATTTTGTAACTAAATTTTAAGTTACAAAAATTAATTTTAAATGGATCAAAGACCTAAATGTAAGAGCTGGAAAATATAAAACTTATAGGGGGCAATATAAATATGTGCAACTTTGGATTAAGCAATGGCTTCTCAGATGTGACACCAAAAGCACAAGCAACAAAATAATATATAAATCGGACTTCATTAAAATTCAAAAGCTTTGTGCTTAAAGAACACTATCAAGAAAGAGAAAAGACAAACAGAATGGGAGAAAATATTTGGAAACCATAGATCTGATAAGGGTCTAGGGTCTAGAATATATAAAGAATTCTTAAAATTCAACAACAAAACATTAAAGAATACAATTAAAAAGGGAGCAAAAGACTTGGATAGGCATTTCTTTTAAAAAGATATACAATCAGCCAATAAGCACATGAAAAGCGACTCAACATCATTAATCGTCAAGAAACTGCAAATCAAAACCACGAGCTATCATTTCACATCCACTGGGATGGCTATAATTTTTTGAAAAGGAAAATAAGTGTTGGAGAGAATTGGAACTCTCATACATTGCTGGTAGGAATGTAAAATAGTGTAGTCACTGTGGAAAAACAGCTTGGCAGTTCCTCAAAAAATTAAACATAGAAGCACCATATAATCCAGCAATTCTATTCCTAGGTATATATCCAAGAAAATTAAAAACATGTTCACATAAAAACCTTTGTGCCATATATATGCTACCACATTACAAAAGAATGAAAATGAAATGAAGATATTTGCAGACAAATGAAAATTGAGATAATTCACTATCAGTAGTTTCACACAAAAGGAAATAAATGGCAAAGTGTGATCTTCAGGCAAAAGGAAAATAATTGCAGAAGGAAAGTTGAAGATGTGGGAAGGAAAAACAATGAAAATAGAAAATGTGTAAGTAAATTTAAATAAACAATGAGAGCATAAACAGCAATAATAATTCTTTGTGGAGTTTTAAATATGAATGGCATTAAAATTCACAGTTATAGTATGTCTTAATTTCCTAGGGCTGATACTTTGAATCCAAAGTATCAATGATTACATTAAATATAAATAACTAAATGTTTCTAAGAGCAAAGGACTAACGGCAAGGATTGTCAGGCTATATGAAAAAACAAAACAAATCCCACCCAGCCATGTTATATTTTTAAGAACAAAATAAAGAACAAAGAACAAATAAGGACACTGAAAGGTAAATAAAGGACATTGAAAGGTTAATAAGGACACAGAAGATTGTTAAAATAAAGACAGACATATACCATGAGAATGCTAACTAAAAGAAGACTGGTGTCTATTAATATTAGACAAACATTTAGGGAAAAATGTTCCATCACACTTAAATAAGCTCATTTCACTATGGTTAAAGAGTCTACTTCATTAATAAGATAAAAGAATTCTAAACTACTATATATTTAATAAAATTATCTCAATAGATATAGAGTGAGAATTGACAGAATTAAAAGGAGAGATAGTTAAACCCACAACCATAATGGAGGATTTTAACACTCATTCTTGAAAATCAATTAAGATATACAAGAATTGAGTCACACTTGTAACACAATTAACAAATTTCACTGCACCAATGACTGAGGAATCATGTTTTTTATTAAGCAGCCATGGAATATTTACTTTTTTTTTTAAATTTGCATATGGGCAGGAGGCACCAGGGATCGAACTCCAGACCTCCAGCACGGCAGGTCGGAGCTCTGCCTGCTGAGCCACGGCAGCCACCCGGAATATTTACTTTTTGTACTAGACCATAAAAATAAATCTCAATAAATTTTAGTGGATTGGAATCACAAAATTTGATAAGAAAAATTAACAGAAAATCCTATATACTTGAAAAATAGTTATTAGAAAGCAACTGTTGAAAAATAAATCATAATGAAAATTAGAATATATTTTGTACTACATGATATTAAAAATGCAATACATTAAAACTTGTACAATACAGTACTTAGAGAAAAATTTATAAGCTTAAAATATATGTTTTAGAGAAGGATGATAATCATCTAAGGATCCACTTCAAATGATTAGAAAAAGAGTAGCAAATTAAGACTAAAGAAAATAAAAGGAAAGAAAAAATAGAGCAAATATTCATGAAAGAGGAGACATCACCATAGATCCTGCAGCCATAAAACAGGAAAAAGAAAGATTGTATGAATCACTTCATATCAATAAATATGAAAATTTAGGTGAAAAATGTGCAATCTTAGAATTATGAGATCTAAGTAGTCCAATAACTACATATAAAATTGGATAAGCAATATAAACCTTTTCCACAAAGAGAAACCTATGTCCAGTTGGCTTCATTGGTAAAATCTACTGAATATGTAATGAAGAAATAACAACAACCTTATACAAATTAATCTTATGAAGTTAGCATATCCTTGATAGAAAACCCTTAACAAACATATAATAAGAGAGGAAAATTACAGGCTATGTAATTCTCACTCATGAACATAGATGCAAAGATTATAAATTAAATTTTAGTATACATATTTCAGTAATATAGAAAAGTGATAACACATCATTGTCAGGTTGGGTTTATTTGAGATTACAAAGCTTGGTTTATTATTAGAAAATCAACCAATATAAAATAACTGGGACCATCCCACTAGATGTATGTTTTAGTTTCCTGGCTGCTAAAGCAAATACCATGCAATGGGTTGGTTAATACAATGGGAATTTATTGGCTCATGGTTTTGAGGGCCAGGAAATTCCAAAAACAAAAAGGCAATGCTTTCTCCCAGGACACTGTGGCATTCTGGGGCTAGCAATCTTTGGTCCTTAACTTTTCTGTCACATGGCAATGCAAATAACCTCTCCTGGCTTCTAGGTTCTGTTGATTTCCAACTTCTGGTGGCTCCCTGTGGCTTTCTCTCTCTCTGTGGCCTTCTCTAAAAAGCCTTCAGTAATAGGATTAAGACTCATCCTGATTTGGTTGAGCCACACCTTAATTGTTGTAACCTCATCAGTTAACAAGGGTTCACACCCACCGAAATAGATTAAGTTTAAGAACATGTTTTTCTGGGGTACATAGCTCTAAGCTAAAATTATAAATACTGCAGGATCAACCGAATATCTACATGGAAAAAAAAAATGAAATGACCCTCTACATCACATGAAACACAAACATCACTTCCAGGTGGATTGTAGACTTTATGTGAAGGGCAAAATGATCCAAACAATGTAGAATGTGGGACATATTACAAGACAAATCATTTAGTTTCTGCAACAAATAAATACCATTAAAAAGTGGAGATGAGATGGGTACATGGAATCTTGAATAGGGTGTGAGATTTTGTTGGTTTGTCCAAGTTAATGTGATACCCCGATATATCCCAGAGTAATTTAAGCAGTGAATAAAGAAATATTTGCAAAGTCCCTTTAGGGGGCTGGGGAGAAAGGAGGAAATATTCAACTCTCCATTTGGAGTATCTCTGATATTCTCATAAGCAGTGGGGACAACCAGAACAATGGGCCAAGCCCTTGATCTTGGGGTTTGCCCCTATGAAACATATTCCTGCAAAGGATAGGCTAAACCTACTTAAAATTATACCTTTAAGAATCACCCCCAGATAATCTCTTTTGTTGCTCAGATGTGGCCTTCTCTCTAAGCCAACATGGCACGTGAACTCACTGCCCTCCACCTTACATGGGATATGACTCCCAAGGTTTTAAATCTCCTCGGCAATTTGGGACGGAACTCCTGGGATGAACTGGGACCTGGCATTGGGATTGAGAAAGCCTTCTTGACCAAAAGGAGGAACAGAGAAATGAGACAAAGTTTCAGTGGCTGAGAGATTTCAAAAAAGAGTCGAGAGGTTATCCTGGAGGTTAATTCTTATAGATATCCCTTTTTGGTTTATGGTGTATTGGAGTGGCTGGAGCACCTGAAACTGTTGAGCTGTGTTCCAGTAGCCTTGATCTTGAAGACAATTGTATAAAGATATAACTTTTACAATGTGACTGTGTGATTGTGAAAACCTTGTATCTGATGCTCCTTTTATCAGGGTATGGACAGATGAGTAAAAAAATAAGGATAAAAAATAAATAAATAATAGAAGGATAAGGGGTAAAATAAATTGGGTAGATGGAAATACTAGTGGTCAATGAGAAGGAGGGGAAAAGGGTAAGGGATATATGAGGGTTTTTTCTTTTTATTTCTTTTTCTGGAGTGATGCAAATGTTCTAAAAAATAATCATGGTGATAAATACACAACTATGTGATGATATTGTGAGCCACTGATTGTACACCATGTATGGACTGTATGTGTGTCAATATTTGTCAATAAAGATATTTTTTTTAGAAGTGGAGGTAGAAGAGGCAGTGGAAACTACTATTACTTTAAAAACATTTAAAAGAAATATCAACCAAAGGCAGTTTGTGGACTTTTTTGGATCCTGTTGTGTGAAAATGGCATTGCAGTAATATAAAAATAAACTAAAATTTTAAAAAGCTCAAATAAAATAAAACAGTAGTACAATTCTGTATAATTGTGTTGAATCTTAAACCATAATAAGGTCAAAATCATTCCAAAGTCTGTACCCCCAAGCTTTACTAACTCCTCAAGAGCCTGAGGCCAACCTGTGGGACCAGATCCTTTATATAAGAAGGTGTCTTACCAAAATAAGAACTCTGCTGTTGCTAGTTCTTGAGGAATTAGTCTGTCATATTTGAGCTAAATGTGTCTGTAGTTTGGGAACCTTAAAAATCTGAAAGTTGCTGCTGAGATTAAAGGGAATCCTTAGAGATGTGGCTCTCACTGGAATAGAACCCCCTACATTGTATGCCATTGTAGAAATTGGCCAAAGATTTACACTCAATTGAAAAAGTCTCATATGGATACTTCACCTGTGAGGTCTGGATGGCAGGCCATTGGATTCAAGCACCTGTACTGTGATGTAGTCAATCCAGGCGAGGATGTTTTATTACAGATCCATGATGGGAATGAACATCCAATTTTCTTACGTTTTAAATCTGGACAGTGATATTTAAATTCAAAGTCTTTTTGTAGCATTAAAATAAGTGTATTGTGAAAATTGGAGAAGTCATGTTGTACCTGAATTTTACTAACTATAACCATTAAATTATTTCTCTGCCTAGCATTCTGTGACTAATTGAGAATGTGTGCCTTTTGGAACTTTAACCTTAATAAAATTTTTAATGCTTAAAAATTTTTAATGCTTAAAAATGATTCTAATATTAGAATTTTTTTTGGTCAATTCAATAAAGGTAAGAAAAACTAAAATACATTCATGGAGATAAGAAAAAGAGAAATTAATAGATTATTGGTTGTTTTCTATATAATAGACACAGTGCTAAGCATTTCATGTATATTATCAAATTTAATTCTCATAGCAACCCATTGAGGTCAATGTTAGTATTATATTTTACAAATGAGGAAATTGAGACCCAAAGAGTTTGAAAAACTTGTTCAAAGACATACAAGGAACGAAGGATGGAACCATGATTTTGATCCAGGCAGCTCTCTTGGATTCCAAAAGTCCATATTCTTTCTGCCAGACTAGTTGTTTTTGTCATTGAAGAAATGCCTTTCTTAAACTTTAGTTTCTAGTAAGGTGAATTTTTATGATAATTGCTAATTATGCTGGTCCTCTTTATTTTCTATTTTAAAACACACAAAAGTGAGTCCTATTACTGTAGGGTCATATCTGATGTCAAATATATCTTTTAAATATTAAAAATTACTTAAATCATATCAAATGTAATAAATACATAATATACCATATGGAAAATGAACATATTTCAATATAGAATATTTTGCATAAAATAGATCTGCATAGACTCAAAGCTTTACTCCTCTGGAAAAATTAATCTGGTATGGTTAAAATGTTTGATTTTATTAAAATGATGGTGTGTCTATTATCAGTCATGCAGATATACTCCCTTGAGCACATGTGTATGCTGTTTATCCAAATGCATACACATACACACATTTATTATAATTCATCAAGCTATGTTTTGAAGGAAATACAGTTATAATTATTTTTATAATTAATTATAAAAGCAACTTGTTCTTTGCCCTTTAGATTTTCATATCCTTTCCATCTTTGATTTTCATAGATGATTTTCATATATGATTCTTATTTACTTCCTCATCTTAATCTTTAAGCTGTCGCCTTTCTTTCCTCTTCACCTAGACCCAGAGATGCTTAGAGTATTTTGTGTTGCAGCACATTACTTTAGTTTATATTTAATGATATTGCCTTCCATTAACCCCTTTATGTATTTTCTTAACACTCATCTCTGTGCCTATGACAAAAAAATTCCTTTGTCAGCTCAATGAATTGGAGAGAATTAGAAACTAAGAGCCAGAAGAAAGGTGACCTGAGTTAGATGCCTGTTGCTACCACTTACTAACGGTGACCTTGGGCAAATTTCTTCACCTCTTAAGCCTCAGTTTCAACATCTGTAAAATGGAGATTAATACCTTCCATGCTTTCCTCCACATAATTGTGAAGATCTAATGTGATAAACTGCTACATGCTTAATAGCTAATTTCAACAAAGACTGCTGTATCCATTCTCCTCCTTTTTAAAAAAACTGCACATAATGCTGAATTTTCATGCACCTAGTGGAAAGCACAGGGTACAGTTGTTTAATAAACAACTAAAGTTTATTTTTCTCTCACCCAACAAGAAATCCGGAGGTAAGTGGCCAAGGACTGGTCTAGGAGCTTAAAAGCGCAGATGCAAGGTCTCTGTAACTCTTCCTCTCATGTCTGGTCACAAGATGGCTGCTGTAGCCTTTACATCCATACTTCATGCTTTAGGTAGGAACATCAAACTTTGGGATCTGATAGTTTATTTATTTATTTTTTTAAATGAAAACCATTTACTTTATTTTTGGACCTCATATACCCCTTCATTATGCATTTGAAAATTTCTATATCCAGCAACTGTCTTCCTCTTTTTTCATACTCCTGAAAGACTGCATTTAAATTTTGTAGTTCTTCAAGGGTCACTTGATATTCAATCTTTACTCTAGTCATAAAAGCAAAATCATGTCTTTCAAATGCATTTGACAAAGTTCTTTGATGCACAAAAGTGTTTAATTTTGAGGAGTTCAAATTTATCTTTTTCTTTCTTCAATGCTTGTGCTTTGAGTGTAATAGCTAGGAAACCACCTCCTATTACAACATTTATAAGATATTTCCCTACTTTTTCTTCTAAAAGGTTTATGGTCTTAGCTCTAATGTTTAGGTCTTTGATCCATTTTGATTTAATTTTGTATAGGGTGTGAGATATGGATCCTCTTTCTTTCTTTTGCATGTGGATATCCAGTTCTCTAGGCACCATTTATTGAAGAGACTGTTCTGTCCCAGGTGAGTTGGCTTGACTGCCTTATCAAAGATCAATTGTCCATAGATGAGAAAGTCTATATCAGAACACTCTATTAGATTCCATTGGTCAGTATATCTATTTTTATGCCAGTACCATGCTGTTTTGACCACTGTAGCTTCATAATATGCTTTAAAAATCAGATAGTGTGACACCTCCAACTTCATTTTTCTTTCTCAGGATATTTTTAGCTATTCAGGGCACCCTGTCCTTCTAGATAAATTTGGTTATTGGTTTTTCTATTTCTAAAAAGGAAGTTTTTTGGATTTTAATTGGTATTGCATTGAATATATACATCAATTTAGGTAGAATTGACATCTTAACTATATTTAGTCTTCCAATCCATGAACCTGGTATACGCTTGTTCTAGTTTGCCAGCTGCCAGAATGCAATATACCAGAAAGAGAATGGCTTTTAAAAGGGGAATTTAATAAGTTGCTAGTTTACAGTTCTAAGGCTGAGCAAATGTTCCAATTAAAACAAGTCTATAGAAATGTCCAATCTAAGGCATCCAGGGAAAGATATCTTAGTTCAAGAAGGCCAGTGAAGTTCAGGGTTTCTCTCTCAAGTGGAAAGGCACATGGCGAACACAATCAAGGTTTCTCTCTTGGCTGGAAGAGCACGTGGCAAACACAGAGTCATCTGCTAGGTTTCTCTCCTGGCTTCCTGTTTCATGAAGCTCCCCCAGAGGCATTTTCCTTCTTTATCTCCAAAGGTCGCTGGCTGGTGGACTCTCTGCTTTGTGGCAGCATTCTCTGCCCTCTCTGAATCTCCCTTATTCTCCAAAATGTTTCCCTTTTATAGGATTCCAGTAAACTAATCAAGACCCAACCAAATGGGTGGGAACATGTCTCCACCTAATCCAGTTTAACAACCACTCTTGATTGAATTACATCTCCAGGGAGATGATCTGATTATAATTTCAAGCATACAGTACCGAATAGGGATTAGAAGAAATGGCTGGATTTATAAAATGGGATTGGGATTAAAACATGGCTTTTCTAGGCTACATACATCCTTTCAAACTGGTACAGCCCTTCCATTTATTTAGGTCTTCTATGATTTCTTTTAGCAATTTCTTATAGTTTTCTTTGTATAGGACTTTTGTATCCTTAGTTAAATTTATTCCTAAATATTTTTATTCTTTTGGTTGCAATTATAAATGAAATTTTTTCTTGCTTTCCCCCTCAAATTGTTCATTATTTGTGTATAGAAACACTAAAGATTTTTTTGTGTGTTCATCTTGTAATCTGTCACTTTGCTGTGCTCACCTATTAACTCTAGTAGTTTTGCTGTGGATTTTTTTTGGTTTTCAACATATAGTATCAAATCATCTGCAAACAGTGAGAGTTTTACTTCCTCCTTTCCGATTTTGATGCCTTCTATTTCTTTTTCTTGGTTAATTGCTTTGACTAGAACTTTCAACACAATGTTGAATAACAGTGGCAATAGTGGACATCCTTGCCTTGCTCCTAATCATAGGGAGGAGATTTTCAGTATTTCCCTATTGAGGATGATGTTAGCTATGGGTTTTTTATATATTCCCTTTATCATGTTGAGGAAGTTCCATTCTATTTCTATCCTTTGAAGTGTTTTCAACAAGAAAGGATGTTGAATTTTGTTAAATGCCTATTCTGCATTAATCAAGATGATCATGTGCTTTTTCTGCTATGATTTGTTTATATGGTGTATTACATTAATTGATTTTCTTATGTTGAACCCTCCTTGCACACCTGGGATAAATCCTACTTGGTCATGGTGTATAATTCCTTTAATGTGCTGCTGGATTCAATTTGCAAGAATTTTGTTGAGGATTTTTGCATCTATATTCATTTAAGAGTTTGGTCTGTAACGTTCTTTTCTTGTAGTATCTTTGCCTGACTTTGGTATGAGGGTGATGTTTTCTTCATAAAATGAGTTAAGGAGCTTCCCTTCTCTTAAATTTTTTTGAAGAGTTTGAGCAAGATTGGTACTAATTCTTTCTGGAATGTTTGGTAGAATTCACATGTGAAGCCATCTGATCCTGGATTTTTCTTTTTTGTGGAAGCTTCTTAATGACTAATTCAATTTCTTTACTTGTGATTGGTTTGTTGAGGTTGTCTATTTCTTCTTGAGTCAATGTGGATTATTCATGCCTTTCTAGGAAGTTGTCCATTTCATCTACATTGTCTGGTTTATTAGCATAAAGTTGTTCATAGTATCCTCTCATTACCTCCTTTATTTCTGCGGGGTCAGTGGTTATGTCTCCACTTCCATTTCTGATTTTATTTATCTGCATCCTCTCTCTTCTTCTTTTTGTCAATCTTGCTAAGGGTCCGTCAATCTTATTGATTTTCTCATAGAACCAACCTCTAGTTTTGTTGATTTTCTCAATTGTTTGCATGTTCTCAATTTCATTTATTTCTGCTCTAATCTTCATTATTTTTTTTCCTTTTGCTTGCTTTGGGGTTAGTTTGCTATTTTTTCTCTAGTTCTCCCAAGTGAACAGTTAATTCCTCCATTTTTGCTTTTTCTTCTTTTTTGATATAGGCATTTAGGACAATAAATTTCCCTCTTAGCATTGCCTTTGCTGCATCCCATAAATTTTGATATATTGTGTTTTCATTTTCATTTGCCTTGAGATATTTACTGATTTCTCTTTTAATTTCTTCCTTGACCCACTGGTTGTTTAAGAATGTGTTGTTGAGCCTCCATATATTTATGAATTTTCTGGCCCTCTGCCTATTATTGATTTCCAACTTCATTCCTTTATGATCTGAGAAGGGGTTTTTGTATGATTTCAATCTTTTTAAATTTATTGAGATTTGCTTTGTGACCCAGCATATCATCTGTCCTTGAGAGTGATCCATGAGCACTTGAGAAAAAGGTGTATCCTGCTGTATTAGTTAGGGTTCCCTAGAGAAACAGAATCAACAGGGAACACTTGCAAATATAAAATTTATAAAAGTGTCTCACATGACCGCAGGAACGCAGAGTTCAAAATCCACAGGGCAGGCTGTGAGCCGACGAATCCGATGGATGGTCTGGATGAACTCCACAGGAGAGGCTCACCAGCCGAAGCAGGAATGGAAACTGTCTCCTCTGAGTCCTCCTTAAAAGGCTTCCCGTGATTAGATTAAGCATCACTCATTGTAGAAGACACTCCTCTTTGGCTGATTACAAATAGAATCAGCTGTGGATGCAGCTGATATGATCATGATCTAATTCTATGAAATATCCTCATTGCAACAGACAGGCCAGCACTTGCCCAACCAGATAAACAGGTACCACAACTTGGCCAAATTGACACATGTCCCTGACCATGACACCTGCTGTTGTGGGGTGTAATGCTCTATGAATATCTGTTAAGTCTAGTTCGTTTACTGTATTATTCAAATTCTCTGTTTCTTTATTGATCCTCTGTCTAGATGAGACATTGATGACAGCAGGTAATTGAAGTCTCCAACTATTATGGTAGATGTATTTATTTCTCTTTTTAGTGTTTGCCTCATGTATTTTGGAGCACTCTGGCTCAGTGTATAAATATTTATTATTGTTATGTCTTCTTGTTGAATTGTTCCATTTATTAATACATAATGTCCTTCTTTGTCTCTTTTAATTGTTTTACATTTGAAGTCTAATTTTTTGGATATTAGTATAGCAACTCCTGCTCTTTTCTGATTGTTATTTGCATGGAATATCTTTTCCCAACCTTTCACTTTCAATCTATGTTTATCCTTGGGTCTAAGATGTATTTCCTGTAGACAGCATATAGATGGGTCCTGTTTTTCAATTCATTCTGCCAGTCTATGTCTTTTGATTGGGGAGTTTAATCCATTAACATTTAGAGTTATTACTGTAAAGGCAGTACTTTCTTCTACCATTTTGCCTTTTGGATTTTATATGTCATATCTATTTTTTTTTCTCTTTTTACCTTACTGATAGTCTTGATTTCTACACTTTTATCCACACC
Organism: Myrmecophaga tridactyla; assembly: GCA_004026745.1. Lineage (NCBI taxonomy): Eukaryota > Metazoa > Chordata > Mammalia > Pilosa > Myrmecophagidae > Myrmecophaga > Myrmecophaga tridactyla. The sequence goes on along the minus strand of PVIY010025531.1, from coordinate 21,112 downwards.
TCTCTCTTCTGTCTTTTCCTATCTGTGTTTAGTGTTCCCTTTAGTATTTCTTGCAGAGCTGGTCTCTTGGTCACAAATTCTCTCTGTGATATTTTTGTCTGAAAATGTTTTAATTTCCCCCTCATTTTTGAAGGACAATTTTGCTGGATATAGAATTCCTGGTTAGCAGTTTTTCTCTTTTAGTATCTTAAATATATCATCCCACTGTCTTCTTGCCTCCATAGTTTCTACTGAAAAATCTACACATAGTCTTATTGGGCTTCCCTTGTATGTGATGATTGCTTTTCTCTTGCTGCTTTCAAAATTCTCTCTTTCTCTTTGACATCTGACATTCTAATTAGTAAGTGTCTTGAAATATGTCTTTGGATCCATTCTGTTTGGGGTATGCTGCACTTCTTGGATCTAGAATTTTAAGTCTTTCAAAAGAGTTGGGGAATTTTCAGTGATAATTTCCTCTATTAGTTTTTCTTCTCCTTTTCCCTTCTTTCTTCTCCTTCTGGGACACCCACAACATGTATATTCATGTGCTTCATGTTGTCATTCAGTTCTCCAAGTCCCTGCTCATGTTTTTCCATTCTTTTCCATATATTTTCTTTTGCTTGATGGATTTCAGATGTCCTGTCCTCCAGTTCACTAATCCTATCTTCTGCCTCTTGAAATCTAGCATTGTACATTTCCATTGCTTTTTTCATCTCTTCTACTGTGACTTTCATTCCTGTAAGTTCTGTGATTTGTTTTTTTCAGACTTTTGATTTCTTCTTTTTTTTTCACCCCTTGCCTTCTTTATATCCTCCCTCAATTCGTTGATTTGATTTTTGATGAGGTTTTCCATGTCTGTTCAAACATTCTGAATTAATTATTTCAACTCCTATATCTCATTTGAGTTGTTGGTTTTTTCCTTTGGGCCATATATTCAATTTTCCTAGTATGATTCATTATTTTTTGCTGGCATCTAGGCATTTAATTTCCTTAATTGGTTTATTCTGAAGATTGTTTCACTTTTTTTACTTAGAATTTTCTTGCTGGATGACTTTGTTGTCTATCTGTTCTTTGACATTTCAGTTCAGCTTATTCTAGACCTCTAGCTTAGGTTTTGTTTAATAGATCAGAATTTTTCAGTTCTTGTTTTCTTGTTTCTTGCCCTGCCTGTATGGTGCCTTCTTATTCCCCCTTATGAGGGTCTATTTAGGTATTATAGACCCCAGTCAGATTTTCCCAGACCAATCTGGCCTCCTGTCAGGAGGAAAGAGTCACCTGCATCAGTTTTCCCTGAGGGTGAGACCCAACAGGTTAGAAGACTTTCCTATTAAGCCTCTATGCTCTGTGTTTTTCCTATCCTGCCCAGTATATGGTGCTTGTCTGCCTGCAGGTCCCACCAGCATAAGGTGATGTGGTACTTTTAACTTCAGCAGATTTTTCCTGCTGGGGGTGTGGTTGAGACAGAAGAGAGGTTGTATTCTGGCTTTAATTGCTTTAGTTTTCCATCCTCTGGGGTCTGAATTCCTTGAGGGAGGGATTCCACCTGAGTTGGGCCCCACCCCTCTCCTGGGGAAGGCACAGCCTCCAGACAATCTCTCAGACAAGCTTAATTCTGCCCTTGCCTGGGGCAGTTGGAGCCTGAGAAGCCTTGCAGTTGTATCAAAGAGCAGTCAAGCCATAGAAACACAGTCATAAAAAGGAAAAAAAGAAAAAAATTCCTTTTCAGAGCAGGGCCCCCATTCCTCAGGTTTGCCAATCAAGAGCTTAAGTTGGTACTTGCTCTGTGTATCTCCAGGTCCAATAGGCCCCCTCCTGTCCTTCAGGGCCCAGACCCTTTCAAGTATTTTGTGCTGTCAGATCCAAAAACAGCTGTTTTTTTTTTTTTTTTTCTTTTTCTGTCAGCCCTGCCCCCTGTGCCCCAGGGCAAAAACCAGCATGCTCAGCTTTTACTCAAGGTTCAGCTGAGCTGGGGGTCTATTTTTAATAGTCAGAATTTGTTAATTAATTCCACAATTGGAGCTTGGTAGTGCTCAGCCCCTGCTGCTAGTAAAGTCTCTTTCCTTTCCCCTCTGTGTACCAGTGTGTATCTGTGTATCCGGTCACTGACCTTGCACCAGCAGTTGTTCTGTACTGTTCCTGGCTATTTACTAGCTGCTCTGGAGGATGAACTAAGTCCCAAACCTCACTAAGCTGCCATCTTGGCTCCCAACTCTCTATAAACTTTTTACAAGCTGCTTTAACACCCTTTTGAGGGTGGTGCAATGGTGGCTCAGTGTCAGAATCCCTGTCTGCCATATCAAAGACCTGGGTTCATTTCCTGGAGTTTGCCCATGCAAAAAACAAAAAAAGAGACAGCTCTTTTGAAAAGAGGAAATATGTAAATACATAAATCCTAAGACATGTTACTTTTAATATTGGCTTTGCCAAAGCTGAAGGTTCCAGTTGCCAATATTTTCCCAGAAAAGATTAGCAAAACTATTGATAGAATTTCTATCTATAACTCTACCAGAAATAATGTAGAACATATTTTAGCCTCTACCTGGACTGACTTTTCTCTTGTCTCACTAACAATATTTTTGTTTAGCTTTTAAGGTACAACTCAACTTGGAGCATCTAGAAGAAAAAATGAAAAATTGTGGAACTGTAACCCATACCAAACTTTAAAATCTGTTCTATAACAACTTGTTAAAATGTACTTGGAAATTTATTGCTTTTTTGTGTACAATTTCACAATTTAAAAAAAATGTTAAAAAAAAAAAAGAAACAACTCAAATATCCCCTTTTCTTCCTTGATTACACTCTTCTCCTATTGCCAGATCCCTAAATTCAGTGGGTACTCCCATTATTTGTTTGTCTGTGGGCAGATCTCCTAAAGGGCAAGGGCTTCCTCATTCATCTGTCTGTATTTCCAGCTCTTAACATACTTCAGAGAATAATTGCTCAGCAAATGTCCATGGTAGGAAAGAAAAATGGAAGGAAGAAAGGAAAAGAAAGAAGAATGAATGAAAGAAAATAATCTATTAATTTAGAGAATGATTTCATCACAAATGTCCGTATGGGTAAATATTGCCATGGTTACATGTCTGGAAGGAAGAAACACCTCCTTTCCTCATACATTAAGATTAAGTGCTTGATTACTCTAGCAAAGGATTAAGAAATGTATATTAAATATGAAGACCTTAAGAAGATGGGATTCCTCCTTGTGCCTTTCTATTCAAACATGATGATCCAAAGTCATTTCCTCAATTGGCTGGCTGGTTTCATTGAGAATGGCATAGGAACCAGAATCTCTGTATAGTCTTTGTTTACTTAATAATAGAAACTTCAAGAGATTTTGGAAATTGGTTTTCATTGGGGATTCCTTAAGTGTCTCATTTCCTTGTAAATATTTTTGGTAAAAACATTATCCTCTTGGATTTTAGAGGAAGTTAAAATAGAGCTTTCAAGCTTACTCTCAAACCCTGCTATTCATTTGAAGACCTGTCTAGTGTGAATCCAAATCCTCTAGTCAACACAATCTTTAAGTCTGCCATTCTTTGGCTGTCAATCCATCCTGCCCAAAGTTATGATCTTCAAAATTCTCAGAGGATTGAACTTAGAGATTGTTTATTATATTTTATAGTATGGTTTAAGCTGTCTGATGATTTAGAATGTAGCAAAGCTGTACAGATACCATGATTATGGGCCAGATAATATAGATACATATATTTTATTATAGCAAGTTCCAGTGCTTTCCTACTATTCACTTGGTATACATTTATTGCAATTATTTATTTTTATATTTTAACACATATGATTTCAAAATTCTAAAACAGACCTTCATTTTTTAAAAAGCCAGCTTGAGACATCTCCTATTTTTCCTTTCTAATAGTTGGTAAGAACTCACTTATTTAACAATTACAAAAGTCCCTATTCTGATTGGAAAAGCCTTATAAAAAAAACCCGCTACAGAATGTAAAATGGTACAATCCCTGTGAAAGGCAGTTTGGCGGTTCCTCTGGAAAAAGCTAAATATAGAATTGCCACATGGTCCGGCAATACCATTGCTAGGTATCTACTCAGAGGACCTGAGGGCAAGGACACAAACGGACATTTGCACACCAATGTTTATAGCAGCATTATTTACAATTGCCAAGAGATGGAAACAGCCCAAATGTCTGTCAACAAATGAGTAGCTAAACAAGTGTGGTATATATATATACAATGGAATATTATGCAGCTGTAAGACAGAATAAAGTTATGAAGTATGTAACAATGTGGATGGACCTTGAGGACATTATGCTGAGTGAGATTAGCCAGAAACAAAAGGACAAATACTGTATGGCCTCACTGATATGAACTAACATTAATAAATGAATTTGGAGAATTTCAGTTAAGAACAGAGACCATCAGGGGATAGAAATAGGGTAGATATTGGGTAATTGGAGCTGAAGGGACACAGATTTTGCAACAGGACTGATTGTAAAAATTCAGAAATGGATAGCACAATACTACCTAACTGTAATGCAATAATGTTAGTACACTGAATGAAGCTGAATGTGAGAATGATAGAGGGAGGAGGGCTGGGGGCACAAATGAAATCAGAAGGAAAGATAGACAATAAAGACTGAGATGGATAATCTAGGAATGTCTAGAATGTACAATGACAGTGACTAAATGTACAAATTAAAAATGTTTTTGCATGCGGACAAACAAAGGAATGTCAATACTGCAGGGTGTTGAAAATAGATGGTCATTCATATTTTAAAACTTTAACCTATGTGTGAGACTAAAGCAAAAAAATGTTTATTTGGTACAAAATTTATATTTTGACTAGTGCATCTCCTAATATAATTGAACACCATAGGTACATGGAACCTTGAGTTGGGCATGAGATTTTGTAGGTTTGTCCAGTGTGATGCTGTGATAAATCCCAGAATGATTTGAATAGTGAATAAAAAGTATTTGCAAAGTCCCCTTGGGGGAATGGTGAGAAAGAGGGAAAATTCAACTTACCCATTTGGAGAATTCCTGATATTCTCACAAGCAGTGAGGACAACAAAATCAATAGGCTGAGCCCTCAATTTTGGGGGTTGTTTGTATGAAACTTATCCCTGCAAAGGATAGGCTAAGCCTACTTAAAATTAGGCCTAAGAGTCACCCCCAGAGAACCTCAGATGTGGCCTATCTCTCAGCCAACATAGCAAACAAACTCACTGCCCTCCCCATCTCTACATGGGACATGACTCCCAGGAGTGTAAACTTCCCTGGCAATATGGGACAGAAATCCTAGAATGAGCTAGGACTCAGCATCAAGGGATTAAGAAAACCTTCTTGACTGAAAGGGGGAAGGGAGAAATGAGACAAAATAAAGTGTCAGTGGCTGAGAGATTTAAAATAGAGTAGAGAGGTTATCCTGGAGGTTATTGTTATGTGTTATATAGATAACCCCTTTTTTTAGTTTAAGGTGAATTAGAGAGGTTAGAGGGAAAGTGCCTGAAACTGTAGAGTTGTGTTCCAGTAGCCATGTTTCTTTAAAATGATTGTATAATGATAGAGCTTTCACAAAGTGACTGTGTGATTGTGAAAACCTTGTTCTGATGCTCCTCTTATCTATGTTGTGGACAGATGAGTAGAAAATATGGGTTAAAAATAAATAAATAATAGTGAGAACAAATGTTAAAATAAATTTGGTAGAGGGAAATACTAGTGGTCAATGAGAGGGAGGGGTAAGGGGTATAGTATGTATGAGTTTTTTCTTTTTTGTTTTTATTTCTTTTTCCGGAGTGATGTAAATGTTCTGAAAAATGATCATAGTGATGAATATACAATTATGTGATAATGATTGCACACAAAGTATGGAACGTTCATACGTTAAGAATGTTTGTGTTGAATATTAATTGGTTTTATTAATAAAAATTAAAAAAAAAACACTACAAGATCTTCCCTAAAATGTTCTGCCCAAACCCTCCTAACTCAAAACAAATAAACAACGAAGATAACAAACTCCACATTTTTTTCTTTTCGTGAGTTGAGTATTTTTAAAACGTGTCAATTGGCAGCAGGGACCCGTGGGCAGGATTGTGGTTGCCAACAACCACAAGAGTTAAATCTCCAAATAATTTTACTTATTGAACCAAGGAACTCACAGAATTTCACAAGAAGTTTTCCTCATAATGGAGATTTTTTTAGCACCCAATTTGAGTGTTTAAATTTTTTTTAATAAAAGAATGATTTTCCCTCCGAATAATGGTGAAAAAAGGAAAGTAGACTTTTAAGACAGTTTGGAGCCAAAGAGGCAGAAGTTCAGCAGAGGACTAGAAAGGGACTCTTTGTTCCCAAGCCAGTGGAGGTCCGGGGTTTCAGCAGGTGGAGCTCCTTTCTCTGGGTCAGAGATCTATGAACTAAGTCAAAGGAACCAATCAGGAGCCATCTAGGAAGGAAGAAGGGAAATCATGACAGGCCACTTCCCCCAATGCAGCTAATCAAAACAAAAAGGCTGTGTGGTAGAGGTAATCAAAACAAGAAGGCTGTGTGGTAGAGGTAATCAAAACAAGAAGGCTGTGTGATGGGGTGAAAAGAAATGAGCTTTAAGGTTAATCCAAGATTTTTCAATTACTATAGTTCCTCTTCATTAGAGATCTTGACTTAACCTCATTGTTTCACAGTCGTTAGGAAAGACTCATGCCACGTAAGATAATCATTCGGTTCTCACACGTAATCCTTCTTCTTGAAAAATGCTAGTAATGATTGCAAATCACAGGCAAGGCTCTTGCCAGTTCTTCCTCCACAATAAATCTCAGTGTTCATCTTTGGTGCCACCCCTGTGCTGGTTTGTGTGATATCGGCTCACGCCAGAGACACTGCAATGGCCTCCAGTCTCTTTCCTGCCTTCCATTCTCACCTCTGTCACCTTAAAATTCTTTCTCTACACAGTAGCCAGAGTGATCCTCATAACTATAAATCAAATCGCATCACACGCACATATCCCTCCTAAAACCCTTCAATGCCTTTCTACTTCCCTTAAAATAAAACCTAAAGTCTTTACTTTGACCTATAAAACTGTGTTTTATCTGATCCACACCTATCTCCCATCTCATCTCAGCTTCTACCCTTCTCACCTAGGCTCTCCATCCACCCTCATTTGCTGACCTTTGCTAAAGGACCCCTAAGACCTCACCTGCCTTCATGGTTTGGCACTTACTGATCCTTTGCTCTAAACACTGAGGTGGCTGTTTTTAAACTTCGGATCTCATTTAAAATGTTATCTCCTCAGGCCACTTTTCATGACTATACATAAAAATTAGCCTGACTCCTCTAGTCCATTAGTTGTGTGCTATTAAATGTATAACAGCTGGCTCTCTATGGGAGCAGAGGGGTCCCTGGCTTTTAGTGTTTATTTTGGTGGTGTAAATACTACTACTATAAACTTTCCAGAAACCTACAACCTCCAGATGGGTCCCTGGTCCAGATAAGTCCTGAACCTAGAGGGTACAGCCTCTCTTTTCATCTCCCTACTGCATATTAGCGACAGACCCTTTCAATATGGGAAATTTAGAATGGCCATAACCCAAACACCACTAAAGAGAGGGATGGAAAGATCAAAGTTGATGGTGGAGTTATACAGTGAAGATAGGATTTAACAAATGAATATGAATACTGAATCATTAAATTGATATCTCTTTTAGTGTCCTCAGTATTTTAGAGCAGCTAGAAGTAAAAACCTAAAATTACGGAAAAGTAACCCATGTGAAACTCTGAAATATGTTCTATAACTAATTGTGGTGCGTTGCTTTGAAATTTATTGCTTTTTCATATATATGTTCTTTTTCACAAAAAAGAAGGAAAAAAGTTGATTGTGATGATAAAAAATATTTAAGCCTTCTAGCCTCCTATTTTCTGGAGCAGCTAAAAGGAAAAATCTGAGACGATTGTATGGTAGCCAATGATAAACTCTGGGATCTGTCCTATAAATACTTGTTGAAGAGTGCTTTGAAAACTATTGCTTTTTTATTTCTTTGCTTTGTATATATGTCATAGTATACTATAAAAAAGTTAAAAAAAAATACTACTACTATAGCAGATTTCAAGCTTCCAAGCAAAATTTCTGAAATGTAATAATCAGCTGATATGAGCCATCTTAACCAGCATAACACTGCATTATTTTCTATCATGTGTGACTGCATATTTCCTTTATGGCTCTAATGAAAAGCTATAAAAGTATATATTTGTTTGTATGCTTTTTTTTTTGTCTGTCTCTAAAGCTTATAGACAGAGATTAGAATGTAAGCTCTTTGGCATATATATATAATATAAAATTTGCCATTTGAACCATTTTAAAATGTATAATTCAGTGGCATTCACCATGTTGTACAACCATCATCACTGTCTTTTTTTCCAAAATTTTACATGACCCCAAACAGAAACTACCCATTAAACTACATCCCCATTCCTCCCTCCCTCAGTCCCCACCATCCTCTAATCTACTTTCTGTCTCTATTGCCTGATCTAGATATTTCATAAGTGGACTCATACAATATTTGTTCTTTTATGTCTGGCTTATTTCACTTACGTTTAGACTTTCAAGTTCACCCTTGTTGAAGCATGTGTAAGAACTAATGGTTTTCTTTTTCAGTCTTTTCATTCACCTAACTTCCCTAAATTTAAAAAAAAAATCTTTTTCGGTGGAAAATACTATATTTTACTGCTTCTAAAACCAAGAAAACCAAGACAGTGGCAGGACGGATGTTACTCAGTGAGGGAATGGAAGGAGGAAGGATTGAAATTATAATACAGGTTGAAAAGTGTGCGAAGAAGAAGAAGTTTATGGTGTGAACCCCTCAGGTGAAACACATTTTAGTTTTATATGAATTAGAAAATAAGTCTATTTTCAGTACAAAGCACATCCTGTCCTTTGCTGTGTAAAATCTAAGATGGCTCTGTCTCTGTGTTCACATCCATATCCAACTGTCACTCTGTCACTGTCTGCCTACTGCCTAGCTCATTATTTAATAAGTAGTGAATAACGTAGATGCTCTTAACTTTGGATTATAAGGGCCATTCTGATCTGGTGGGAAAGTCAAAATTTAAGTTAAGAAAATATTAATTAAGTGGTACAGGACGGTTAAAAAAAAAGTAACAACTTTAGCACTTGATGTATGTGGGGAAAGCTGGCACTTCTGTATTCTGGTTTAGTCCATTCTCCTAAGAAAACCCATCCAGATACTAAGCTCAAGCACAGAAGTGCCACATCCCAGCTCACCTGAAAGCCACCAGCAGGGTGGGCTGGGGAACTGTGGAGATGGCAGAAGGGGAGGTAGCACCAGGTGTCCTGGAATGGCTGTAGCCACTACTCAGGACTTGAACACTTCTGAAGCTGCCCTGGACTCTGGAGAAATTTCCAGGACAGTTGTTCTTGGGTGAAATCACTACCCCAAATTGGGTTAAAACATTCATCTTCCCTTAATTCTTCCATCTCTCCCTTGGCATTGTGTGGCCAAACACATTGCTTCTGATTACAGAGAAATACACACACACACACACACACACACACACACACAAAACAAAAAGAGGGTGAATCTTTGTTTTTCATAGAGCAGACCTATATTTGACTGCTTTAACTAGTTATATCATTGACCTGGATCTGTAGCACCCACATGATGAACATGCATCTCTCACCCAGGCCTACTGCAGAAAACTCTTGCACAAAGGAATACTTTTAAGTGAAACCAGTTCCCTTCACATCACCTGAGTTTCAAAACATTTGTTTCTATTAATAAACAGACGTAGGTCTTAAAGAGCTCCTTGTTCCAGGCATCTTTATTTCTCTTTCCTTTTTGTTCTTTGCCATTCTATCATAGGCTTTGCTTGTTCACCTAAAGAAAGTCCCACAATGGCTTGGATAAATGATACTAATCTGTGTTTATAGTATCTCACTTTACCTAATGCTGTTTTTGGTTCTTACAGCTGATTGATTTGGGGATATACAAAAAAATTGGACAAGGTTCTTGTAAAACTGGTTGTCAAATCTTAAATTTTGTAGATGTTCCAAGAAGTCTCTGGGTTTTAAAAAATGATCTCTGCAATGCGAAATATTTTATTTTCTATAAATTGTTATGCCTGACAAGTATAACGTATTTATAGAGTACTTTTAATTTAGAGTCCGCCTTCTTTACCTTCTTTACCTGGCAGAGACTTTGGGACACTTTGAATGCTTTCTCATTACACTTATTTATACTTGGAGGACTGAAGCCTGAAAAACTTGCCTTAGATAGCAGGGCAGTTAGAAATAGAGGTTAAGTCTATGAATTAGCTCACCTTATCATTCTAATTTCCAAACAATGTGAATTGTGAAACACCAATATTGAAAGCTTTCTTTAGTATGCAAAGAAATTTTATATGAATTACAAAAGTAGTTCATTTTTCATGGCACATAAAATTAAACCATAATAACGATCCAAATATTCAGGGCCTAAAGATTAGGACAAGGACTTAATAAATAAGCAAGCGATCAAACGTTTAAGAACCAATTGTGTGTAGAGATAAGGTTCTTGCCCTTCAGGAGTTTACTATCAAGCTGGGAAAACAGAACAAACATAGAGCTACAGTCCTTGTGCAAAATACAAAATACAAAATAAGGAATGAATTAATAAACATTAGATGTGCTCTGAGAAGTCAGAATAATCAAGGAAGACTTCTCAGAGGAGGTGAGTGCTAAACCAGGTCAGGAAGAAGGTGAATATGTGGATTGACAGGCAAGGGGCCTAAGCAAAACTCAAAGGTAGGAAATTTTCCAAGTTGCCTCCCTTGTAAAAATATCCTCAATTGTAAGCTGGATTAGAAATTTCACTATAATCTTTTAACACTACCACATTGAATGTGACTCTCTCCATTGCAGAAGCAGTGGTATGCTGGAACTTGCTTGCAAAGGCTTAGGAGAGCCTTCCCATTGTTAAAATTTGAGGAATTTTGAGAGGCATTGGCAACATGCTGGTGGTTTAAAATCCATCAAGGTGGGAGTATTTCCATCATAGAAATTGGCAAACACTACAAAACAGCTCCCCACTCCCATCCACTCATCAGCAGTTAAACACTTACTAGCACACTTGGCAGAGATGCGTTTTACAGTCAGGAGACTACTGTGGTAATTGTGTGGGAGGAAGAGAAAGGAGACTGATGAGTGGGGCAGATAAAACAAATAAGAGGGGAAAAGAACAGGTTTGGTTATGTGAGGAAGCTGGGCAATGCTATGAAACCTGGCTGATGCTGTGGTCTCCATCCTTTCATTGTAAGAAACTAGCAAATATGCTGGGACTGCAGTGGAGAACTGAGACAAAATCCCTGCTTCCATAATAGTCACAGGAAAGTGACAAGGCAAGTGACCCTCACAGAGGATCATCCTGTAGCCATGCCTAAAAATGAAGATGGAACTCCTAGAAGAAGAGTGAAGCCCGAACTGGGATTGTGGCTCTGGAAGTAGAGAAGGAAGGTGAATTGGACACAGACTCATCTACTCCGCAGTCACTGAGACAAGTTATCCAGTCTTGGTTGGATTGAAGGCACTAAAAACCTTGGATGGGAACCTGGCAGCAATGCATGCAAACGATAAACACAGAATTAATTGCACCTGTTGTCCCCTGAAATGTACTGCCTCTTAAAAATGAGGGGATTTGGAGGACTGACAATGAAGGGCCTGAAAGATTCAAGGACTATGAAGTGGAGGCAAGAGTTGGTTGATACTGAAAGCCAGAAACTATTTCTGACTATTTGTGGTAAGTAGAGTTGTAAGATGCCCCACATGATTTCTGTCTCTAATCTGCAGGACTGTTAATATGATGGATTTTTATTCTTGTGATTACATTATGTTATATGGCACAGTTGATTTTAAGGAAAAGAGATTATCTTGGTGGTTTTGACCTAATCACATGAGCCCTTTAAAAGCAGAGCTTCCTTCAGCTGGTGGAAAAAGAGAAAAGTCAGATTCATAGCACAATAAAGATGCAATGTGCAGAGACCATCAGTCAAGGGAAGCAGGAAACATCTAGGAGCTGAGAGCAGCGCCAGTCGACAGCCAATAAGGAAATGGGGACCTCAGTCCCACAGCTGTAAGAAATTGAATTCTACCCAAACCAAGAATGAGCATGGAAGTAGAGCCCCACCCCCACCCTACTCAGGTGCAGCCCTGTCCCCTAGAGCCTCCAGCTGGAAATTCAGCCTAACCACACCATGATTTCAGCCTTGTGAAATCCTGAGCCGAGAACTTAACCTTGCCCTCCTGGACTTCTGTCCCACAAAACTGTGAACTAAGAGTGGGTGTTTTATTTTTTAAGCCACTAAACCTGAAAATCCATCATATTCACAGTTCTGGGGACTAGGGCAGGCCATCTTGCGGTCCATCTTGGAATTCTACCTACCAAGTATAGTTAGAAAAAATGCCGGGGTTTCAATTTCAACAAACTTTGGCCCTACTCCACTGTCCTTGAATCTCATGTACAGGAACCCAACCTTTACCTAGTTTTGTCCACTGAGACACTCCCCTAGAAGACTCCCCTTTTGCTTCCTATTCTTGTGCCTCTGAGCTCCTCTGGTCTAGAGGTTTTAGTATTCAGAAGAGGAGTGTTGCTATTCAGGGATATAGCAATAGTGCCATTGGATTGGAAGCCAAGGCTGCTGTCTGGCCATTTGTATATCATCATACTATTGGAAAAACAGGCAAAAAAACATAGAGTTGGATTGATTAATCCTATCAGGGGAAATTGGGTCGCTGCTACATAATGGGGTGTGGGGGGAGTAATGAGAGTACCCAAGGGACTCCCCACAGAGCCTCCTTACATTACCATGTCTGGTGGTAAAATTCATAAAAGATTTCTTCAACTCTTCAAAAGCAGGACTACCATATACTCCAATCCCTCAGAATGAAGGTTGGCATTATCTCATTAGAGAAAATGAATCTCACTCAACTAAAATTTGGCTGAAAGCAGAGGGGATATTGAATGGACAGAAATGGTAGAATAAAAGTCAAAAGTACTAGACAGGGCCTTATAATGAGCTATGGAAACAATGAATGTAACCCCAGCCCATATTTCCTTATTTGCTGGGTCATGTGTATATATCAACTAACTTCCCTTTTCTTTTCTCTTCTTTCCCTCTCTGTTTTATACAGAACTATTAGAAAGGTGAAACAGCATAAAAAAAAATTTAGTTTATTTGTTGCAGAATACTGCAGCTAAAGAGCCAACGCCTGATCCTGGATTTGGAACTAGATGAAGCAATGATAAGACTTTGGGGTATCACCCTTTGGGGATATGTGCATACTTTCTGAGGGATAGTTGTGTTGTTTGAGGTATGAGCATGTTTTCTTTTGGAAGTATATGAAGTAAATAGAATGGGAAGAAAGGGGTATGCAGATGCTAGATAATGGTGGAGTTGGTCAAATGGTGGAGAATGTCTGTAGGTGGCATCCTCACCAGACTGTTCCATGGTGGGAACTTGGATGAACTTTTTCCTGCTCAAAAATCATTGATTCCAGCTCATTTTATAATTGCCTTTTCTCTTACACCTTGGTCATTATCACCTAAATATTTTTACCCAAAGTAAAATGCTTGGGAATCATCTTTGACTTCTCCGTCTCCCTCATCACCCACATCTAATCAGTCAACTTAACCCCTTGACTATATTATCCCCAGTTGCTGCTGCTACTGCCTTTGGTTCAGTTCTCATCACTTTCTAGATTCCTGCAAAAGCTTCCTAATTATCTGGGGTCAGCACCTTTATCCTCACCATCCTCCAATCGATGCTCCATACTACAGTCACATTTATAAAGCACAAATCTGATCATGTCACTTCCCTGTTCCTTCAGAAGTGTCCTATAATTTTCACAATAAATTTCAAACTCCTCCTATCAGTCCACAAGGCTTCATGAAATAATGGCTATCTATTTATCCAGGCTCATTCATTCCTCATGACTCCTCCTCAGCAACCCTCATTCCATCCCTTAGGACCTTCAGACATGCCTGCAATTTCACATCTCACTCCATTTGCACATTCTGTGTCTTCAGCCTGGGATTCTCATATGACTCCCCTAAGCCTTCCACCTCCTTAACTGTTTAGCTAATTCTTGTTCATCCTTCTGCATTCACTTCAAAATCACCTCTAAAAGGAAGTCGTCAATGATACCTAGATTGATACAGCTGTCCCCCTGATCCCACCCTCTCTGCTCCTATGTCACCTGTGTTCAATCATAGTTCTTGTCACACAATTGGATGACCCAGCAGGAATCTTAACTACATGGCAGTAACCAGAAAATGTGTCTTTTTTGATCTGGATATCTCCTCTGCCAAGCACTTGCTCAATGCTTGATTTTTATTTGGATAATTGTTTATCATAGACTTAATTTTTCTTGTAGCTGAGATAAATAGCTTGAGGTAAAGGGTTTATATACGATACAGGGAGTTACACAACATATACTTGGTTTTATTGTGTAGTTCCAAAATGTAAGGGTATGAACGACAAAGGTGAAACATTTCATGGAGGATTGTTGCCTTATCAACGATGCTAATGCACTGAAAAGATCAAGAATGAAGGAAGTGCTACTGGACTTGGCCACAAAGACATTAATGGTGGCTTTAGTTTAGGTGGCTTCTGAAGAATAATATGAATGGCTTAGAGGGATAGAAAATGGGGAAGGAAGCTAACAAACATTTGTTAGTTAGGGATATGCCGGATACTTTACATACATAATTTCACATAATCCTTAATGTCACCAAGGAAGCTAAGATTTAGAGGTTAAAATAACATAAACAAGGTCATGGCTTCTCAATGGTTGACCTGGGATTCAACCACTGGTTTGTTACCTCATAAGACCACACACATCCCACTGTACCATGCTCCTTACAAAAGTGGAAAGGGATGTGGGGATAAAAGTAGTGGAATTAAAACTGTGCCTTACCTCATTGTTCCCCCAATTAAAAAATCTTTGTCTGTGGAAGGTGACTGGGAAATTAGGATAATAGTTAAAATTTACAATGGGATCACCAGATTATTTTTTTCCAGTGGAAAGAGTTGGGCATTTTCAAAGGCAAATACATCTTTCTATATTCATTTTTAATTTCCATGGAAAGTTGTATTTATTGGGATAATTACCACTGTTTTGATGCTTTGCAAGTACATTTGACAGGATAGCATCAAATTTCCAGGGCAGGTAGACAGAAAAAACGATTCTAAGTAGTTCCCCACCCCCTGCACTAGGTTCAGACCTGCTGCTACTCCACATGGCCTGCTGATAGCTCCATTTTCAGGAGACCTTTGTTGCTTCTAAACCCCACCCTATATCAGTGTAGGAGCTGGGATGTAAGGGAGGGGGATGTCACCTTTTGGGGAATGCTGAGTTTTTAGAAAGGCAATCCTCCATTTCCCCTCTCCTTCCTATTGGGAACAGAGGGGATTTTACCTGGGTACTCTGTCACCCTTCCTACAAGATTGGTGAACCCAGACTGTGTCTCATACCAAGCTGAGACTGATGATCATCTTTTATCAGAATGTTTGTGAGCACTGGATGGGCTGAGCTCCTGATGCTGCTACAGTATGAAGGAAAATGGCAGAGCTGGGGGAGAGTACAACAGTGGGGCTGCCTGTGGCAGGCCAACTGATAAGAAAACAAAATATCTTCACGTTAAAAAAATTGCTCACTTTGGCAAGTGTGCTTGTTCTTGATTAAACTAGTACAGAAATGACCTTGTATTGGCCGGAGAATGAACCAGACTTAGTCCACTGACCTTCGTGCTCACTGACAGGACCAGGTCCCTCTTTCCCTTTCAGATCCAGTAATTACTGAGCTGAAAAGGGCACCATTAGAGAACAATTGAAGCTTGGGACACTGGGGTTTGCAAATGGAACTGAGAATGGAGGGGCAGAAGAGTTTCCTGAAGAGACAAGACTTAAAAGCTAAGATTTCAAAAACAGGATGAATATCACGAGAGGACTCAAAGGAAGATCAGATGGGAAAGAGAAGCTTCCATAGTAGACACTGTCCCTTTTGGAGGCCCAAGTCTTTAGGGGAGAAGTTACACCCTTTGCTCTTTTGTACACTGATTGGAATGTTCTTTTCAGATCTGCCTCACCCTTCCAAAGAAAAGCTCATCATGGTTCATTGTGCATTTGGAAAAGGAAGGCTGGTGTGGCAGGAAGGGAAGGGACAGAGACAACTCTTCAGTCATTTTTCAGGGCTCTAGAGGAATAGGCCTGAGGAATATCTCCCTGCTACCCCACTCCAGGTCACACACGTGCACACACACACGCACGCACACACACACACAGTGAGTATCAGCAACTGCAGGCATCTCTGGGCTGGTAGCAGCAGAGAACATCCTGTGAGGCATTAGGCAATGAGGCTGCGGTCTTCACTTTAAGAAAGGAGGAAGATTGTATAATGATATAGCTTTCACAATGTGACTGTGTGATTGTGAAAAACCTTGTGTCTGATGCTCCTTTTATCTACCTTATCAACAGACGAGTAAAACACATGGAATAAAAATAAATAATAGGGGGAACAAATGTTAAAATATCAAATTTAGATTGAAATGCTAGTGATCAATGAAAGGGAGAGGTAAGGGGTATGGTATGTACGAATTTTGTTCTGTTGTCTTTTTATTTCTTTTTCTGAATTAATGCAAATGTTCTAAGAAATGCTCATGATAATGAATATGCAAATATGTGATGATATCATGAATTACTGATTATATATGTACAGCAGAATGATCATAAGTTAAGAATGTTTGTGTTTGTTGCTCTATTTTTTAAAAAAAATTTAAAAATTAATTTAAAATAAATAAATAAATAAATAAATAAAAGAAAAGAGGAGACTTGCCACAGCCAAGTTACAAATGTGTTTACCTTATGCTTATTCAGGCATCGGTACAAGTCAACCTCACTTTGCAAAGGTCTACTGTGCCCACTACCTCATTAGAGCGTTGCTATGTTATGGCAGTAATCCAGCACAGAGATGAGAACTTTTGAATTGTACTTGCTTCACCTGCTGCCTGCAGCCATCTTGGCCTTTATTCATGGAGCCAAAAATACCCTTCAGATAAGCCACAAAGAAACTCTTGGTCTGGGTTGGAACCAAAACCAACTTGAAAGGACATAGTATTTATCCTAATGAGAACTAGTAATTACGTGTGCTGAGGAAAGTGAGTCAGCCAACAACTTAAGTCCTCACTAGACCTATTGCAAAATTTCCCTTGCATATGTCTCTCTGCATCAATCAGTGACGTACTTGGTTACTGCAATTCCTGGCTTTTCAAATTAGTGGCTTCTGCTAAATTTCCTCAGAATAGAATCAAAGATCTGATTTTATTTTTTTTAGTGCCTAGAAATTGGTGAGAATTTCTACTGCAATAGTAATCATTAACTGTGATTTATGCAGATAAACAAATGGATGCTTTTAAAGAATATGTAAATCTCATATCATCTTTTGGTAAATGTGATTAATGTTTCTAGCGGAAGATCTGTGGGAGAATTAAAAATTCAGTCAGAGGGAAGAGGCTGTTTCTTCTTTCCTGCCCTTAAATATGCCCATAAATAAGGTCTTCCTTATCTTAACAAAAATTCATATAACTGTATTCTCCTTTCTATTTCTCTCTTTCCTTTAATTGCCATACTTCTTTAGTAATGATCTTTGCTTCCTTTGCTATTTTTCTCCATGTCAAATTGTTTCCTAGGCTTTAGGAAATGTAGGAAATGTTTAAAGTATATATTTTTTCTGTAAGTATTTGTAGCAAAGTCATAATAACTCCTTTCAGTGTTTATATTCACTCTTGTGGCTTCTATTATCAATTCCATGCAAATTTACATATTTCGCGTGTGCTTCTGTCCTGAGATCAATATCTTTAACTGTATATTGAATATCTCCAGTAGGGCAGTATCCAAGATATAGGCCCCAAACAAACTCCACCTGTGAGTCCACTGCTGACCAGGAGTCACTTCAACAAGTTCAACCTCATCACAGGGTAATTCCTGCAATAGAAGCTAGTATTTTGGAGTGAATTCTGAGTACCCATTGAGACTCTGAGTTTTGCCTCCCTTCCCACTTATTCATCCATATAAATCCAAAAAGGTTGAGGCTCTAGAAACAGAGCATCTTTGCTGAGGGACCCCTTTTACTGAACATAATGCACTGGGAGAGTATATACCCCTCACTTCAAACATGCTCTGCTCCATGAACTGCTGGGCAACAGCTGTGGCAGCAGCACATTTATAGAGAAAGAATGACTGGGCTGACTCATAGACTCATATAACCACCCCCTGGGGTTTCTCAGACATTTGAGAGTAGGGAAATTCCAACAAAAAACTAGATTTCTTATAGTTAAGCAGGAGGGAGGACAGAGCATTGATATTTGGAGTATTACTGTAATTATGATTTCATTTGTACTGTCAAATTGGTGATTTTTTTTATTCCTGTATCTAGATGAATTGTAAACAATACCCTGAGTCAGGAGTCTGGGAGTTGAGCTAAACTCCTCATGTTTTTTCACTGCTGAAATCTAATAAGTTGCCAAATAATCTATCTTTTATACCATGCAGAAGTAAAATACCATTGTACAAAGGATGGAAGGGTTGTATGTTGTGAAGTTCTTTTTTAGATGATTTGAATTAAAGGTATACTATGAAAAATTAAGGATGCATATCACAATCCTAAAACAATTATTTAAAAAAATCAAGAGATATAGTAAAAAGCTAATAGAGATAGAGTGGAATCCTAAAAATTATTTAATTAAAAAAGAAAATAGGAAAGGAGGAACAAAGAAGAAACAGAACTACTAGAAAAAAAAAGCAAGATGTAGACAAACCCAACCCTATCAATGATTAAATATAAATGAACCAAACATTTCAATTGATGGTAATGATTATCAGACTGGATTAAAAGAAAAGCAAGAGTCATTTATATGTTGTTTATGACCCAGGAAATAGAAGTAGGGAAATATATATATATATTATATATATAAATATATATATATATACATACACACACACACAAACACTAATGATAAGAAAGCAGGTGGACAAAGAAGACCTGAAAACAGGGAGAATTACAACAGACGAATAAGGTAATTTCAAAATGATAGAAAGATCAATTCATCAAGAAGACCAAGTAAATCTGCCCTTCATGGTATCTTCCATATATGCCACCTCCTCCTCTCTACTTCAACAACCTTAGCTCACTTGGTTTTTTTCAGTTCCTCAGCATGTTATTTCTACCCCATCCCAATCCATCCCAGCTGCATTTTTAAAACAAAAATGGGTCTCTAGTGTAATTAAAAGCCAACTATTAATGGTTTGCAGTCATTAGGTGGATAAAGTCCAAATCCCTTCCTCTAATTGTCACAGGTCTTTCACAGTCTTGTTCCAACCCACTCTCCAGCCTTGTCCCCCATTGATCATGACTCATCCTAGACTCCATTCACAGCAATTACTTCTTTTTCCTGAAAAAGCAATGCTTTTTTGCTGTGGATACTTCTTCTACTTGCCAGAGATATCCTCCTTTTACTTCTTCCACCCATTGATTAAGCAACCTTCTGTACTTGGCCACAAGCTGTACACAAAATAGCCCTTCATGTCCTACCACTCCTCCCTCCCTCACTACACTTCAACCATATTGCCCTCAAATATACCATGTGGGGTCCCATTTTGGGGTCCTTGCATTTGCTGTTCCCTCTGCCAGGCATGCTCTCCTCCTTGATCATTGCACGGTAACTGCTTTGTATCATTCACACCTCAGGTCAAATGGTTTCTCCACTGGGAGACCTTCCCTGACCTCCCACTATTAAGCAGCACCCCTCCCCCATTCACTATGCATTACCCTATTTTTTGCCTGAACACCTCCCATCATTGGTTCAAATCACCATGTTTGCTTATTTGTCTCCCCACCCTATTAGTGTGCAAACTGCAAGAGAGCAGGGACCTGATAGACTTTATTCACTAACATACCCCAGATTCTAGAACAGTGGCTGGCACATAGCAGGTAGTCAAGAAAAATTTGTAATATGAATGAATAGTGGGTGCACGGGGAGATATTTGGTGCAGGAGAATGTTATACTAAAGTTTAAGGCAAGCTTTGTAAGTGCTTTTGAACATGAATTTTCAATACTGTAGGCTTTGGCTGCAGTTTCCACTTGCTGCTCCTCCGGCAGTTTCTTTTGCTGACTCTCAAACCTTCCTGCAGACCCTCAACCTATTTTGACAGCAGTGCCTGCCAGTCTACGTCACTCATCTATCTCAGGGTCTGTCTACCTGACTGTCTAGATCCTGTTGATTTTTAGCGGCTGGCAGAGAGGCACTAATAGAAGGGGGTGCTTAATAGTTGCTGCTCATCATGATTTGTGAAACCCTTTTAAGCATGACACCACACATTTTCAAGGACCTCTTAAAATGTATTATCTGTACACATAATATGTGTATACTTGTACTGGACATTTAAGGTCTCTTTGGATTATTCTCAATTCTGATTCTACTTGAGGAATATCTAAAGAAATGAGGATCTGGAGTTTGGCATTGCAGATCCTATGAAAATTCATTCAAATAATAATTGGGGGGATGCTAAGGATGCTAGGAAATTAAAGTTGGATTGTGGCTTCCAAAGACGTGCTTGCCTCAGACCATGACTTCGACCTTTTAGGTAATTTCTCAGAAAGAGTTTGACTCCAAAACTCTCTGAGAGCTCTAAGGATCTGTAATAGAGAATCTTCATTTTTATTTTATTACATCTAAAAGTGAATAGATTGTAAATTGTTTTTCTGTTGGTTGGTTTTTAAATATCACCTTGTATTCTATTTCCCTCCTTGCTATAGTTTTTGAATATATTCAAGTACAATATCATCTCACTTTTCTTAACCTTTTAGTTCAGTATCATTTTAATTTTCTTGTGACAACTTTTCCCTCCTCTTCTTCAATTTTTCAGAGTTCCCTCTTCTAGTACTCAGTGATCTGCTTTCTTTGGAGAGAAAAATGTTTGGCAACTTGCTCTTTGGCTACAGAAGTGCTGAACAGGTTTTCAACACGGATTTCCAGCTGGCGCTAATCCCTTGCCTGTTACATAAAAGGATCCTTTAAGCCCTTGAAGTGCCAGGGAAACGTTTGTGCTGAAGTTTCACTGCTCTAG
>PVIY010025530.1:0-36573 GCA_004026745.1 Myrmecophaga tridactyla | reverse complement strand
CTGGAGGTCACTCTTACGTAAGCTTCAGTTAGCCATTGCTACCACAACTTGCCAAACCCCAACCAAAACCATTCCTGCCAATCTTAAAGAACATCTAGGGTAATATATAAGATTCTACAAAGGTTCCCTGCACTACAGTAACTTTCCAGAAACCTACAACTTCCAGATGGGTCCCTGGACCAGATAAGCCATGAAACCTCGAGGGGCCAGCCTCTCCAGAATATCAACTTATCCCATATTATTGACAGCCCTTCCAATATGAAAACGTTGGAAGGGGCATAGATCAAATACCACTAAAGAGTGGGAGAAAGATCAAAGGTGATGGTGGAGTTATACAGAGAAGGTAGGGTCTAACAGATGAGTATGAGTGCTGAATCAGTATAGTGACATTTCTTTTAGTCTCCAGTACCTTATAGCAGCTAGAAATAAAAACCTACATTGTGGAATTGTAACCCATACCAAATGCTGAAATCTGTTCTACATAAACAGATTATGTTCTACATAAATGTTGCGATGTTCTTTGAAATTTACTTCTCTTTTGTATATATGTTATTTTCCACAAAAAGAAAAAGAAAAAGTTTATTTTGCTGATAAAAACACAGATATATGATATCGTGAACCAATAATTGTACTCTCTGGATGATTACATGGTATGTGATTATATAATACACATCAATAGTAAGAAAATAAATAGATAAAAATCCATTGAACTGTACAACATCATGACCTATAAATTAAATCATGGACTACAGTTAATGGTACAATTATAAAAATGTACTTTCATCAATTGTAACAAATATACACACCAATGCAAGGTGTCAGTAATAGGATGGTATCTGGGAACCCTGTATTTTATGCATGATTTTTCTATAACTCCCAACTCCTCTAATCAATACACCAACCCAAAACAAAAACCTACCCAGCTAGATCTGTCTGGCACACTACCCTGAAAACACCCTCCCTGATATCCAGTTTAACTTTCAGAAAATACCTCTTTCCTTTTTCCAAAGGCCAAAAGATGTTTCTACCCAGTCCTCACTGTATCCCCATTGTGAGGAAGAGAAGTTCCTTCTAAGGTTTTGAGTTGTAAGGTAATGAACACACACGTGACAACAAAATGTGGGGTATGAAGATTGAACACATGGAGAATTTAGGATTAGAATTTGATAATATTTACCATATCGTGGATCATATGCATTGGACCACAGGCATAATTATTATTGTACTATTTGATCACAAGACGTGTTAAACTAAAAAAAAAATAGTACGTCTCACATGAAAGGCATCTGAGGCTCCTATCTCCTTCCAACTGAGGAGGGCCTAAGCACTACTGTTTTGTTTGTTTGTTTGTTTGTCATGGGCAGGCTCCAGGAATCGAACCCAGGTCTCTGGTTCGGCAGGTGAAAACTCTGTCACTGAGCCACCACTGTATTGCCCCCCCCTTTTTTTTTTAGCCCCCTAAGACCCCTTTTAGGTGAGAGTATTACACAGCACCAGGCCAAGCTGATCCTAAGGGCTCAATGTTTACCTTTCCCAGTGCCTTATATCTAGGAACCAGCAAACCTGGAAAAAGTTTCCAAAATACCAATGCTATGGGATTTCCCTTGGGATTCTTAGGAAGCAAAGATACCCGGCTCTGGACACTGATTCTGAACCTCGTTAGAAGGTAAGAACAGAAGCGTTAATAACTTCCTAATGAGGTTGTCAAAAAGTACCCCAAAGGCCTTTTAAAAAATATCCAGAAGAAATGATCATGTGAAAGAGAGTAAAAGGTCATGCAACCAATGAGACAAAGAACTGAAATGCCTATTTGGTAGATTGTATGTCTCCCCAAAAGACATGTTCAAGTCCTAACCCTTGGTCCGTTGCATGGACTCATTGGTGAATAAGATCCTCCAAGATCCTATTTAGATGAGGCCAAATGAATCAGGGTGGGGCTTGGTCCACATGACTGGAGTTGTTATAAGAACAGGAAATTTAGACATCGCCAGTCAGCAGAAGCCAGAGAAGGAGACAGAAAGTGACAGATGACCCGTGACAAAGGCAGAGACTGAGCCACCAGCAGAAAACTATAGACTCCGGAGGAATCACGGCTTGCCAAGATCCTTACTGTTGGACTTCTAAGCTCCAAAACTGAGAGACAGTAAATTTCTGTTGTTTAAGCCAACCCATTCTGTGGCATTTGTCATAGCAACCCTGGCAAAATAAGACAGCTGTTTTCATTTCAACATGATGACGAATAAGACGAACTCATCAAATTGCTTTGGTAGTGCCAAGTATACCAATAATCTGTGTGTTTGTATGTGTGTTTTTAATTTAATTTACTTTGCATTATCAAACCAAAACAACATACAAACATTCGTGCATGCTATACAATCAATGGCTCACAATGTCATCACACAGTAGCGTATTCGTCACCATGATCCTTTTTGTAGAACATTTGCATCACTCCAGAAAAAGATATAAAAAGAAAAAAACTCACACATACCAGACCCCTTACCCCTCCCTCTCCTAATCCTCTGTGTTCTGCTGAGAGAAGGGTGAAGGAGGGTGTCAGAGCATGGACTATTAAAGGGCTTAGGTAGGCAGGGTGGTGATTAGTTCTAATTAGAACAGTAAGAGGCACTTAATTCTACGGGGACAGAGACCATTAAGGAATGGCAGTCTCATGGAATGGGGACAGGAATGAAAGCAAAGAGGACAAGGAAACTTCACCTTTTAGGCAGCCCTCCCTTCAATGACCTTGGCTCTCAGCCACAGTTCCCTCAAAAGTTCTTACCACCCTGAATTTGCTCTCTCCGTGGCAGTGGGGTGGGCAAGGAGGGAGCCAGGTGTTCCACCCTGGAATCTATGCCTTCTACAGCCATCTATGGGCACAGGTCAGCAGCACCCTCGGGGAGGAATGGAGAACACGCTTCTTTTTCTTTGACTAGGAATCTTATGGTAAAAACAAGTAGACTAGAGGCTTTCTTTTTGGGGGGTGGGGGTGGGGGTGGTGCATGGGCTGGGAATCGAACCCAGGTCTCCTGCATGGCAGACGAGCATTCTACCTTGGAGCTTCAAGTGTGTCCTCAAACTCGGGGCTTTCTTAAAGTGCTCAGCCCCCTTCTCGTAGAAAACAAAATGGCAGAAAGTAAGAAATCCTCAAAATGGATTTGCGTTTCTTCTTCTGAATTTGAAATGGTAAAGAAAGACAACTAATTTGGACAAATTTCACTGTCTCTTCTAGTTCCAAAGGAAAGCCCTAATGCTCCCTGGGTCTCTAGTTACACATTTCTCTTCTCCCCTATTGGCCCCGGCTGTGGGAAACTACAGGGCATTTATGTCGTGGCTCACAGGCAGGACAAGGACCGGAGATAAAGACCTTCTTGTGGGCAGTGATCCACAGGAGTGGGTTTCCTGCTAATGAAATCAACAGCACGCTGTTAAATATGGATCATTATCCCAGACTTGGAAATATTTTCATTATGGTCAATTTCTGCGGTAATGCAGCTTTTGTGAGGAGATTTATCTGGTTAACATCACAGATGACAGACCATGGCACAGAGAATTTAAGGGAACAGCCAAAGTCACTAGGGGACTCAATTCCTAGTCTGAAAGAGCACATGGCCCACTTAGTTTTAAATGAAAACACTGATGCAAACCATGCCCCAATCCCCAGTGCTGAAAAAGATCATCAATTGCGGTATTTTTTGAAAGCAACTCCATGTCCATCAATATGATTAACAGGTAAACGGAATTCTAGTGCATACCATCATTAAAGTTGGTATTTATCTCAAGTTTGTTGTAACGTGGCCAATGCTCATCGTATCATTTTAAGGGGGGGGGGGGAGAAGAAAACACACAAAGGGAGAATTGCAGGAAGACAAACCACACAAATTAACAGTCTGGTTGTTAGAATTATAGATAATTCTCTTTTCTTTCTTTTTACTTTGCTGTATTTTCAAATTTCTATATTAAGGAGAAAATAATTTAGTATTTTTTTTTTAAAAAAGCTGATAAACCACATTTCATCACATTTTAAATTATCTTTTTCCCACTGACACTTCTGAGTCAATAAAAACCAAGACTCAGTGGGCCCCGCCCTGGGAAATACCAAAAGGACAGGGTGTGAAATCAGAGGACAGGAAGGTGGACACCAGCCAAGGACCTTTTTTAATATGTATCTTGAGGTCTGCTGCTGGTTTTTAGGAAGGAAAGGTCCCTCCATTTCAAGCCATTCCAAAAGTTTCAAAATAAATAAAAAATCACAATGAAATGTTAAAGAAAAAACCTCTTTATCAGGTTAAGGGAATTCTTTTTATTTCTAGTTTATTAAAGTTTTTTAAAAAATCGTAAACTGGTACTCAATTTTACTGAATGCATTTCCAACAATTATACCACTGAGGTAATTTCCTCCTTCAATTGATGTATATGATGTATCATATCATTAAATTGTCTAATATTAAACTCAATTTGCATTCCTGAGATAACCTCCCCTCCAAAAACAAAAAACAAAAACAAAAACAAAAAAACTACAAGCCAATGTGGATTGGGTGTTACTCAGAGTGTAATGCTGAGTACTGGATTCAATGACAGGTTCTTCTAATTAAATTGTGAACTGGCCATAACAACTCTCATTGGTTAAATAAAATTAAAACCTCAGACCTTCTGTTCATTTCTCACCCAGAAATACATACAAAAGATTTTGTCTCCTCTCTTCCACAGAGGTTAAAAGGAACATCAAATACCAAATGTAAAATACGATGGAATGTATTCCTACAGGCAGAAAACAGCCAAATAAAGGATAAAAAACACATGGTAATCTAATCCCAATAAACAGAAAAGGCATTTGACAAAAGGCAATTCCTCTTCATGATGAAACACACTCAATAAACTCAGCCTGACCAAAGGCACATATGAAAAATCCATAGCCAACATCATACTTAATGGTGAAAGAATGAAAGGTTCTCGCCTAAGGTCAGGAACCAGACAAGGATGCTGCTTGTACAATTTCTATTCAGCACTGTACTGCAGGGTTCTAGCCTGGGCAAGTAGGCAAGAAAAAGAAATAAAAGGTATTCAGTTTGGAAAGGAAGAAGTAAAACTACCTCTCTGCACAGACGATATGCCCTTCCATTTTAAAAATCCTAAGGAATCCATGAAAAGACTAGTAGAACTAATAAGTTCAGCAAGCTTACAGGATATAAGATCTATAATTTAAAAAGACGCAGTAACAGGCATTGGCCAGTATGAGGAGAAACTGGACCCCTCATACACTGCTAGAGGGAGCAGTAAAATGGTGCATCCACTTTGGAAAACAGTCTGGCAGTTCCTGAAAATGCTATACATTTGTCATATATGACCCAGCAATTCCTCCTCTAGGTATATATCCAAGAGAATTGAAAACATGTCTACACAAAAACTTGGACACTAATGTTCATAGCATAATTATGCATAATAGCCAAAAAAGTGGAGGCATCCAAATGTCTCTCACTTCATCAGCGGATAAACAAAATGTGGTATATGCATACAATGGAATACTATAAAACCATAAAAATGAATGAACTATTGATACCTGCTAAAACATTTATGAACCTTGAAAAATTTTTGCTAAGTGAAAGAAGGCTGATACAAAAAGTATTACAAGAAATGTCCAGAATAGGCAAATTCATAAAGACCAAAAGTAGATTACTGGTTGCCAGGGGCTGGGAGAAGAGGGGAACAGAGAGCAACGTGAATAGGTACGGGGTTTCTTTTTCAGATGAAAATTTTCTGGAATTAGATAGTGGTAATGACTGCATACTCTGTAAAAATATTAAAAACCAGTGAATTGCAAAAGGGGAATTTTATGGTATGTGAATTATATCTCAATAAAGCTGTTATTAAATATCTTAAAAACCCAGACTTACCAAAAAAAGAGTCTTGTACTTTCTCTGCTCTTTCTAAATCTAAGGGTTTAAATCAGTATTTATCATTTATTAATTTTAAGATTAAAAGATGCTAGATTATTTCACTATATATTACCGAAAGGTTACAGTAATTCAAAATGCTATTCATAGGAAACAAGCTTTATTAGAGTCTAATTGACCTTTATTATAAATGCTAACAATTTAATTCAACAAATATCTTGCATTCATTATACTGATTAAATTGATCCTTAAATTTTTGCTGGTGAGTATTCAGTAATTTCTAGCTGGAACCTAGAAAAGACCTAATGAAAACATCTGGTATTAAACTTACAAATAATAATATTTCACAATGATATTCTAAGTAAGATCGAGGATTCTAAATTTTTTAATCATCTTGTTGGGGAAACACACAAACCAGACATACACACATGGAACTTTATCAAAGGATCTTAATGAATCATGTGGATGAATAAGAAATATTTCTATTCGAGACGATGTACCTTGTTTCTACAGCATTAAAAAAAAAAGTGGCTCTTTCTTCCTTATTGCATAAAAGTACCTGTTTCCTAAAGATAAAATCAATTCAAAATAGGCACAAAAATGTCCTTGTTTTAATGAACTTTCCCCTAGATAAGCATTTGCTAGTAACTATTTAACAAACACAGGCATCTATACCATGCAGCTCTGGGGATGTGATGAATTTATAAGAAATCTTTTTCCAATCCAAAAGCAGGGTGAGGAACAGGGATGGGATGGAAATACGGTTCTGATAAGCTGGGCTAAGAATAGCAGCATCTCCTTCAGCTCTGGATTCCACTAAGAGTGGTATGTCATAGGGTTGGACAGACTTAAGTCCTAGCTCTTCCCCTTTTGGCAGTCCATCTAACCCTCCAGAAGCTTGATTTACCTCCTCTCTTTATTTATTTATACCCCACCATGTTTCCTAACGGAGCTGAAGAAGTGAATTTCAATTCATCTATTAGGAAAAAAAAAAAACAGAGAGCAAAAATAAAAACAGATGTTCATGTAAAAACTTGTACAAAAATATTCTCAGGAGCATTATTCATAATAGCCAAAAGTGGGAGTACTCAGATGATTGGATAAACAAAATATGGCAGATAAATATAATGGAATATTATTCAGCCATAAAAACGAATGACGTACTGGGCGGTGCAATGGTGGCTCAGTGGCGGAATTCTCACCTGCCACACCAAAGACCCAGGTTCGATTCCCAGAGCCCTGCCCATGTCAAAGAAAAAAAAACGAAGTACTGATACACGCTACAACAATGGACAAACTGTGAAAACGTTATGCTAAGTGAAAGAAGCCAGTTACAAGGACCACATACTGTAGGAAACAGAGTAGGCAAATCTGTAGAGATGGAGAGTAGAATAGTGGTTGCCAGGAGCCTGAGAGGTGGGAGGTGAGGGGGTGGCCTGTGGGGAGGGAGTAGTGGGGGTGACAGCTGAGGGATACAGCGTTTCTTTGGGCGACAATGAAAATGTTTTAAAGTTGACTATGCTGATGTTGCACAATTCCGAGAATGCACTAAAAGCCACTGATTTATGTCCTTTAAATGGATAAATTGTATGGCATGTGAATCATATCTCAATAAAGCTGTTAAGAAAAAGAGGACCATGGCTCAAAACCCTAAGGTGTCTTCCACCCCAATCCAGCCTTCCTCGTGGCTCCCTGCTCACCTGAGGTCTGGAAGTCGATCTCAATAGGATTGGAGAGACTGGTGGCTGCTTCTCGCCACAGGCTGCCCCCAACAGGGGACCAGGCCGTCACCACGCAGCGGTACAGCCCAGCATCTGAGACCTGTGTCTGGTACATGCGATAGCGGAATTCATCCTCCTGCACTTTCTCCAGCACAACGCCATCCACCCGCGAAGCGTCTGTCCAATTCTCCAGCTTCACCACGGAATCCTGGTCCAGGGAGATGATATATTTGGTCTCGTTGGGACTGGAGAGGCCCCCAACAGGCTTCTCAGCCGTGATGAGAACGGAGTAGCGAGGCGATTTAATGTTCTTGGAAGACACCTTGCAAGTCATCTCAAAAGTACTTCCCGCAGCAAAGAAAGGCTTTGGCTGCCTCGCCTTCACCACGAGCACGGAATCTGGAAGGAAGTACCAAAAGGAGGTGATTTCCAACGGGATTAGTGAAAATGGATGCACTTCTAAAAGGAACATGCCAAGGAAAGAGTAATTTATTTGCAAATTGCCACATGACAGCACTTAAGAAAATCTGGAAAACAGAAAAAAAAAAAAGCATTTGTATTTGTAAGCAGGCTGAAAGCTACCGCACTGTATGAAGCAGAGTATCTGAAATGACTTAACAGGTGCAAGGAAGGAAGGAATCGATGGTTTGGGCAACTGGGAACTACAGGTTTCCCTCAGGTGCAAGCTTGAGCCTACTCTTAGTGAGGTGGGGAAGGCATGGTTGAACATGACGCTGATGCCAGCTTCCGGATGATTCCACCTGGTTCTCCTATTCCATGGTTCTGCTGGGCAAAGGGAGGGCGCTCCCAGCTAAACTAGCCTGCTGGGAGGAGCAGAGCGAAGGAGAAATGGGTTCTTTCTGTTTAATCATATGATGGCTGCATTACAGAACAGGTTTATTACTGAAATGATTGGAGTATACGCATTTGTAGAATCTGCTCATTTCCATTTGGTTTTACCTTTAATTTCAGGGATGCCATTTTAACAACTTGAGCAAGTGTTTACAGCTGCACTAACTTTAGGTTTAAGTGTACTACTCCCTATTTCTCTTTCAAAAAATAATCCCTAAGCATATACACAATAAGATTCATCCATATTATAAAAGCACAATGTCAGGAACTTGGAAGGTACTTAAATATTTGTGCAATGGACAAGTAAATGAATTAGACACATTCTATTCTTGAATAAAATGATGAGCCCTTATAATCTGCTCAGTTATAAAATGAGATTTTTATGCTGGGTTTTCTTGAACACTTGTTCTACCAAACCTATAAGCAGAGCACATATGTTAGTTACACTGCCTCTCCAAAATCACTTATTCCTGAGGTTCCATTGAGCTACCTACACTCTTTCTTGATTCTATGTGTTTGGTCATCCATTCATTATTTAAACAAGTAGTTACTGAGAATCTTCCATATTTTCAGGTACTGAGAATATAACAGTGAACAAAATATACAGAAATCTCTGCTTTTATGGGTTAGTGGAGGAAGGCAAACAAAATGAGTAAAATATTTAGTATCTTAAGAGAAAGTAAAGCAGGGAAGGAACTGAGGCAGAAAGTGTGTGTGTGTGTGTGTGTGTGTGTGTGTGTGTGTGTGTGTGTGTGTGTGTGTGTGTGTGTGTGTGTGTGTGTGTGGTGGGGGGAAGGTAACAATTTTATACTGACTGTCCAGGGACAATCTCAGTGAAAAGGTAACACTGTTGAAATAAAGACCTGAAGGGGGTGAAGGAGTGAGCCCTGTATCCACCTGGGGGAAAGGCATTCTAGGCAGATGGAACAGCAAGTAAAAGCCCTAAAGTAGAAGATGCCTGATATTTGAACAACTGTGGGAAAGGCTGAGTGGCTGAAATGGAGTGAGCATTGGGGAGAGTGGCAGGAGAGGTCAGAGGGTAACAGGGTCAATTGGCATAGGGCATCCCAGTCCGCTGAAAGGACTCTGGGTTTTGCTGTGAGTGAGAATGGGAGGCTCTGTAGCGTCAGAGCAGAGGAGTCTCATGATTTACATTTTAACGACATTATCCTGTCTGCTGCACTCAAGGGCAAGGGCAAAAGTGGAGAGGTAACGTAATCCAGGTAAGAGATGACAGTGGCTTGGAAACAGTTCCATGTGAGAAATGGTTAGACGTTTAATAAACTTTGAAGAATGAGGAGTCAAGGACGACTTGAAGATTTTTGATGTGAGCAAGTAAACAGAGGAGCCATTAATTGTGCCAGAGAAGCTTGAGAGAAGAAAGGTTTGGCAGAGAAGACCAGAAGGCCCATTTTGATAAGAAGTGTGAGATACCTAGAGATGCACAGAAATGTCAAGGAAGCAAGAGAATACTGAGTAAGGAGTTCAAGAAAGAGCTACGGGCAGGAAATGTAAACTTGGGAGTCACTGGTGCATATATGGCAGCTAAATTCACTAGAGAATAGAAAGAGATCACCAAGAGAAGTTAAATAGGAAAGACGTCCAAGGGCTGAGTCTGGAGGCAGTCTAATGTTTGGATGTCCAGAAAATGAAGAGGATCAGCAAAGGAGGCTGAGAAGGAACAACTAGTTGAGTTGGAGGAAATCCCCAAGAGGGTGGGGTCCCAGAAGCCAAGTAACAAAATGCTTCCAGGAAGAGGGAATGATCAATTGTGCTAAATCCTGCTAAGCCAAGTAAGATTCTGCTAATTGGATTTAACAGCATGTTAGCTGCTGGTAATCTTAACATAAGCAGTGGGGGCAAAAGCCTCATTGGAGGAGGTGCCAGAGAAAATGGAAAGGGAGAAAGTAGAGACATCAAGTATGGATAAATTTAAGAAGTACTTTGGCTACAGAAGGAAAGAGAGAGTAATTAGGTGGACAAGGGAGAGTGGAGAACAGATAAATTGGGGGGGGGCAGGGTTGTAAGTGAGATCAAGATAAGTTTAGCGTTTATTATTTTATTATTATTATTTTAATATAGGAGATCTAACAGTATGTTTATATGCAGAGGGGGAAAATCCAATGGAGAGGAAATCCTGACAATGAGTGGAGAGAATGGCTGGAGCCCTGTGCCTGAACAGGAAGAAGAGTTGGCCTCTGCTAAATGATATGGTCGAGTAATGTAAGCTCAGTAGAAGGGTAGAACACGTGAGAATCCTCCTCTGACAGTTTCTATTTTCTCAGGGAAAAAGGAGGCAGGACCAACAGCTGAGAGGGAGGCTGGGGAAGGAGGTGTTAGAGATTCTTTTTTTATTAAAAAAGGACTAAATCTTATTGACAAGCTACTGCAGACATTTGGACATAAGTTTCAGTTACCTAGTTCGGCAGACATTCACTTGTAGCATTTAATCTTCAAGAACAAAATGGGAGGACGGTGCAAATCCAATTAGGGCTTTAACTTCTGCACAAAAAGGATTTTGATTCCTTTTCCATTCGGCTGCAGTGCCCCTTTCTATATCATGCTAGTGTTGAGATGTACTTGACTATCTTGGAACAGTTCAATATCGACAACCAACTCATGAAAATAATCAGCTTTTGGCTCCAGTGTCCAAGTGGGCTTTTCATCGAGTGCAGAACCTCAGATGGACACAATATGTTGCTTTCTCTTTTTAAATACTGAAATTTTCGTTATTAGAACTATTACTTAAAGACTGTTTTCTTGGCTAAAAAGCTCTGCGATCAATCCAATTCAGGTGGCCCATCCCTCTCTCCTAATCAACCTCTTACAAACCAGTTCTCCTTCTACATCTAAGTATCTCTCAACACTCTATGTCTGGGGCAAGATTTCAAAACCCACATCACGAAAAAGTCAGCTTTACAAAGCTCATTTTGTTTTCATTATTGTTTTAAAATCAATTAATGTTAAAAATTGCATCAGCTATTTAATTCATGAGGATTTTTCATATTAAAATTTAACCTTGAGATTCAATGGCCATGTGCTTTCAAAGGAAACATTTTGTAGAGAAGTCTGGGCTCACTTCTGCATGGTGGTGTCTGCTGCTGTTTGTTTAAGTTTGTGATTTTAAATCTTAAACAGGCCTCAATTTTGAAAGGGAGCCTAGTTTGGGATTTTGCAACTACAACTTTATGGGATGCCCCAAATTAAAACTAAGAGAAAGTTAACAAGACTTAAATTAACTTCAGAACCTTTAAGAAAGCAATGTCACTTTTGAAACTAACAGATTTGTGTTTTTTTTTAACTCACCTTCTTTTTTTTAATTATAAAAGGTACATTTCTGTTTATATTTAACCAACAAAGAGAAAAGCATCTATGCACTTTAAAAATTAATTCAATATTCCTAAATCTATGTTAATGCACCGTAAAATGCTACATACAGAGGCCAGAATGCAGAGTAAGGATGGAGAAAGAGGAGTAAAAGAAGGGGAGCATGAGGAAAAACACTTGGACAATTACTTGTCTGTTGTGGGTAAAGCAACAGAAACCCTGGGAGATGGTATAGAGATTTGCAGAGAAAAAAGAAGGTTAGAAATCATCATTTACGAGAGGTGGGACGTAAACAGGTTATGGAGATGCAGAATGATTCCCAAGTAGAACTGAGCACCCATGTGGGTCAGTGATCACAGATGTAGAGTAAGACCAGTCAACATGTTGGAATGTTTTTCTCCAACCACAGTTAGCTCAGCAGATGCAGGTAGGCAGGGAACAGAGAGCTGGATTTAAGTGAACTGTGATTGAGTCGATGAGTATTACAAAAAAAAAAAAAAGAAGGGGCAAGGGAGGGTAGAATGTAAGTGAGGGAGTGATTTATGATAGACTCAACACAGGCTACATAACAGGAGAGGGATAACATAATTTATCCCCATTCCCCCTGGACATACCTGAGAATGAAAGAGGGTACTACTAAGAATTCATACCTGGACAAAAGGTATATCTATAAATAGACTACACTGGGCAAATGGTCACTCTAGATAGGAGAAAACTAAAGATGAGATGGGAGGGAAGGACACAGGGGGCTTTGCTACAGCCCCATGGTGGGGGAATCCACTCGGCCTTGGCTGGTGTGGGTGGAAATGGGGACACAGTTTTTCCGGTGAGTTTGGCTGAATAAAGTAGTAATTGTCTAAAAGTGCTCTGTCCCTTCCTGGTCCTTTGGCTTGAGAGAATGGGTGTAGTTAAGGTGTTCCTTGACATGTAAGATGGTGGACTGCTGGACTGTAGGTCCTGGTAAGGCTGAAGGGTTGTTAATGGAGTACGAGAGGGAGTGATGGTGAAAGAAGAATCGGATGCTTGAAATTAAGATTATGGAGGGGTTTCAGGGATCAGAAGTGAGACAATCTAGAATGGGCAATAAGCATGGGAAAACAATCAAAACAGGATGGAGGTCATGGCGGCTGGAAACAGGAGGGCAAGGAACCGAGAATAAAAAGATGGTCTACATTAGGGTGAGTGAGTGAGAACAGGTGTGGACGATCATGCGGTCCTCAGTGGCCGAGGCACGAAGGAGAACTGAGGAGTCCTCGGGCTTCAAACGGTGACGGGCACAACCAAAGTAGAAGACTTGACGAGACTGGCCTGACTCCCAAGGCAGTTGTTTGCTTTAAGTTCTTGTCACCTCACCTAGAAATAACCTCTCCGGATTAATGACTCTGTGGTGTCCAGTGGGAACTCACAGACACTGTCACACACCAAGAGCCTGTGCAAGGCTTTGCTAAGATCCCCACCCCCACCCCAGCTGGGCACTCAAGTGCCAGCGGCTCAGCCTCTGCCAATATAGATAAAGATGACCATCATCAGCACCAGCTCCTGAGAACGCATTCCTCGGATCCCCAGCGTTAAGTGGAAAGCTTGCAGGGTGCCGGTACCTCTGAACACACCCGGTGAGATGACGGAAGCAAAACAAATGAGAAACAGCTAGAGAGCAAGAAAAAGTCTCCCACCTTCTGATGCCCAAAAAATGCTGACAGGTTTGGAGAGGACATCCTTGCTCTTCGCCCAGCTGTTGTTCTGTCTGGTCCAGGCAGACACAGTGCAGTAATAACTGCCTCTGTCCTCCTCCGTAGTCCTCTGGATTCGAAAACTGAATGTGTCCGTGTGCTCCTTCGAGAAAATGAAGTCTCCAGTCTGGGCCCGTGGCTTGCTCCTCTCGCCGTACCTGAGCGTCCAGTCCCCACTCATGGCGGCCAGGAGCTCGCTGGTGGCCGTGTCGTCACTGCGCCGGTGGACCCTATAGTACCACGACACCGTAAAACGGACGTTGGCATCCGTGCCCTTCGCGCCCACGATCCAGCATTCCAGCTCCGTGGGGTCGTCCGAAAACTCAGGGACCTTGGAAGCATTCAGGTACACCTGATAATGTGGTTCTGAGCAAGAGAGAAGTGAGAAGAAAAAGTCAGAACATCATCGAGAGTTAGCAAAAAAGAAGGAAACACTACTCTTGGTCTGACAACTAAATGCCTATCCCACCGACCACAGTGATAAAAATGAGTCTTTGCAATGGATAGGAAGGACCCTGTAAGAGACTGTTTTTGCCAGACTTGTCAAACAGTACCCGCCCCTCCCCGCACCCCGTACTCCCCAAGGAAACCTCCCAAGACCAGAGGCCAAATTTCCTTTATCAGAAGTCTCAGAGTCATGATCATTTCACAATGTTGGAGATGGCTGTTGGTTTCCCAATCGTTCTTTAATGCCACTTCCTTTGGGTAGTCTTCCTGGATCCCCAGGGTAAGGCACTGCTTTCTCTGTTCCCCCCTACACCACGTATGTTCTCCTACACAGCAATTACTGCGCTGTTATTACACCTGGTTTGAGTCTCATCTCCACCCACCAAATACAGTGCCTTGGATGCAGCAGGCACTCAATAAATGGGTACTGCACTTACACTAAAGCTCAATTTTCCTTCTGCAGAACATCAGCTTCCAGGAGAAAAACAGTTCCACCTAAACAGAACTATCCATTGGCCAACACTAACTTTATTCACATCGCCTGATCAAAAGGTTTAGTTTTATTTAACATTGCTTTTGTGTATGACTCACACAGATTGTAAACGGCAAGGGTCAAGGAACTGTTCTTTTGTGATTTACACTCCTAATGAAATTTATAACATCATGACTTCTCCAAGAATGAGTCAGTGGGCCAGGAAATGGAAAGAACTCAAAATCCTCATTCCCTTAAATGTCATCTTCTTCACAAGCATTTAATTGCAAGTGAGGATGGGCTCTGTGCCGTACAGAGTTAAACCAACGTGGCTCCTGCTCGCCCTGTCGTGCACATGCCACCGTAACGTGGACTCTTTGGAAGAATGCCACACGCTGGGAGATGCCAGGGCTGGAAAGGTCCATCCAGCCCCCGCACTTAGCATACCAGTAGGCTAGGGTCACACAGCTGGGAGATTTCCTGCATCCTGGGCAGAGAGGGCTAACACACCACACCCCCTCTCTAGCAACGACTGACTGTGAAACAAATACAATGGAAATGTACTAACACCATAACAGGCCTAAGAAAAGCAAGTCACAAATTACCCTGCACCCAAGGTTACAGACTGCTTCTCGTGTCAGTCTCTAAAAGTTATTTATTTTTTATTGATACATAGTATATATTCACATACCATGTAATCATCCAAAGTGTACAGTGATTCACAATATCATCATATACCTGTGCATTGATCATCACAATCAACTTTTTCTTTTTTGTGAAAAAATGATACATACAAAAAAGTGATAAATTCCAAAGCACATCACAACAATTAGTTGTAGAACAGATTTCTGAGTTTGGTATGGGTTACAATTCCACAATTTTAGGTTTTTACTTCTAGCTGTTCTAAGAAACTGGAGACTAAAAGAAATATCAGTATAATGATTCAGCACTCATACTCATTTGTTAAACCCTACCTTCTCTGTATAACTCCACCACCACCTCTGATGGTTCACCTCCCACTCTTCAGGGGTATTTGGGCTAGCTCATGTCAATTTTTGGCCCGGCAACCATGTGCACACAAGGCCAGCTAAGTTCATTTAATGTGGGAAGAACAGATTGGAAATGCACCGCCCTGCCAAGACTGTCCCCGGAACATCACAACAGCAATCCCTCCCCACAGAGGCGGCTGTTGCTTACGGAGCCCCAACTCCATTTCCAGCACAGTGTGGAAGACCCTGTACCTGTCATCAAGTTAACTGGAACAACAAACCGTGGCACAGTACCAAGCAGTGGGAAAGAGCCTGGGGTCTGTAGCCAGACTAAGAAGGTTCAAATACCGGCTCTGCCATTTACTTGCTGTGCAATCTTGGGCAGATTACTTAACCGCTCTGGTGCCTCATTTATAAAAACAGAGGTAATAACAGTAACTACCTCCCAGTGTTACTGAGAGCGTTAAAAGTTAAAATGTACATAAATGTGCTAATATTGAGTCCTGGTACGTGGTATTGCCATGTGTGTGCACATGTATACCCAGATACATGCACACACATCTGTGCGTGTACATAAATGTATTTATTTGTAAACTGCTATTCATAGCTCCCATTTCCATCTGAAGAGATGGAAGCTTAAAGAGGTTAATAACTTGCCCACAGAGCTCAAAAGTGGCAGATTCGTATGCTTTCTGCCACCTTTCAATGTACATATGCATCTCTTCGATGAGCCAAACTTACTACCTTCTAAACTTTGTATTCTTCCAAGCACCACAGACTGACACGATGATTCCTAGGAAAACTGAATGCCAACACTAGCAATAGCATTGCTAAGTCCTTGCCACAGGGAATGAGAACCAGGAAGAGAGTTTCTCTGCCTAGGGCCATCACTTCCACCTAACCAGCCAGTGCAATTGAAAAGGCTACAAGGGGTTCAGTGGCAGAGTTCTCGCCTGCATGCTGGAGACCCGGGTTCGATTCCTGGAGCCTGCCCATGCCAAAAAAAAATGGCTACGACACTACCAGTGGGGTCTGTCTCTGGTCTCCTACATGATCACGGGCTCTAAAAACAAACCCTACACGCCTTCATGGTTTACGTCCATCCCTTGAGCATATTCTTCCCAAGTGGCATCTCTTCAAAGGCCATTGGATGGAAGACGTTTGAGAAGCAGTGGTCTGATGGAACCGGTCATGGTCTGACCTGTGGATAGGGAAGTGGTGGTCAGAACTAGCTCCTGCACTCACCACCAGCAGCTCTGTCCCTCTCCTCCGACCTCCTGGCCTGGCCACCACACCCCATAGCTCACCCACCTGGATATCAGAACCTGGCTATGCTCCTGGTCTGGCCCCAAACACTGTGTTCAGAGCTGTGTTCTGGGCATCTCACCTGGATATGTCTAGAGCATCCCAACCTAGTTCATCTCGCTCCCCAACCCCCTCTGCCAACAGATACACACACGCACACTCACATTCACACAAAATCCCCACTCCAAACACAACCAGCTCCTCCGAACCAATTACTGCTCCTGTGATCACACTCCAGCACTCATTCCCCCATCACCTTAGCTTGAAACGTGTGTCATCTCCTATTCTTCCTTTCCCTTACCCCCCTCCACTCTGGGGACCTAAACCCCACACATTCTACCTCCTTAGTGTCTCTTCCTTTTCTTCCCCTGGCACACAGGTGCCCCACACATGTCTGAGGTTGAATAAAAGTGAGAAAACATACAAACGTAACACTCTCGCCCTGGCCCTCGCTGCCTCCAGCCAAGGTTATTAATCTCCTAATCCTACTTCCAGGCTGAGCAAACTAGCGCGGCATCGTCGGTTTGATAAACCTTCCATGGTTTTCCCTCTCACCCTCTGAGTCAAGCACACACCCCCCAGCCCGGCCTCGCCACCGTGGGAGTCCAGCGTGCTCGTGCACAGTCCAGACCCCATTCCAACAGCTGCTCTCGCCATTCCCTAAATGTCACCTCTGTTCCTAGTTCCGTGGCCCCTTCTCCCTGCAGTTCCCTCTGCCTCAGCATTTTTGGTACGTTGCTGAATAAATGATTGGGTGGATTCTCCCATTCTACTCCACTCCCCACCCTGAAATCTCATACGTCAAACGCAGAGAACTGAATGCCCAGGGGAGCTGGAGGATGGTACATCGACTGGTAGGCATCCCAGGCTGACATGAGAGAAAATCCCTTCTCTGACCTGCTTGGTCTCCTCACTCTTCCTTAAAAGTAAACCTTAGATTTCAGAAAAGGCGGCATCAGCCCCAATGCTACGTCAAACAAAAACAAGTGGATGCTTGGCTTGCGGGCTTGAAAGTCCACGTTCTCATGATGTAAAGATCGTTTAAAGGTCGGGAAAACTCTCTACCAGCTTTGTACTCCACTTCAGGCCTGAACTCCTGATAGGTTTCCACTATGCTAGAATGGTAGGAAGACGGATGGGTTCTGGTTCTTCTTTGTCTTTGGTGCCTGTGTAGACATTTTCCTGTAATGTTGTTTGTTTGCTTTTTGTATGCCATATGGCAGGGTCACATTTCATTATTTTTCCAAGTGAGTATCCGTTATTGCAGCACCACTTGTTGAATCCTTTTGGTTTGCTTGTTTGTCTGTTTTGTTCTGGGGGAAGTGCAGGCACCAGGAATCGAATCCAGGTCTCCGGCGTGGCAGGTGAGAACTCTGCCTGCTGAGCCACCGTGGCCCGCCTGTAATGTTGTGTTACAATTAAAAAATTGTTTATAGAGATTGTAGACCTGTTCCTCCAGGCCCATCATGCACATGCCTCTCTGTAGCTTCTCCAGCATCACAAATGTCCACAGAGCTCTACCACCTGCCAGCCTCATTGCTCTCTTAAGATTTTATTGGAACTGTGCTTTGAACTTTGACTCTTCCCAGGGTCAAGGACTACATACCCTCCTCATCTGGGTGTGCTACCCTACCATGCAGCGCATCGTATATCAAAGATACTGACAGACTTGCTGAATTGAACTAAATTGACCGTTTTGCATAAAAATGCTCATTTTGACATAAGCCTTCCCACTGATTACTGCTACATTTTGTTTTATTGCACCAAGAAATCAGCTAAAGATGCAATGGCAGTTATGTTTTAAAAATGCTTATAATTCAAGATGCATACTAAAGCACTTACCGGTGAGATGAAATGATGTCTGGGATATGCTTCAGATTCCTCCAGAAGAAAAAGATGTGTGTGTGTGTGTGTGTGTGAGAGTGTGTGTGGTGTGTCTGGGGGAGGGAAGAGACATGAAACCTGGTTGGCAAAACTTCAGTAATTATTGAAATAGGATGGTTCTACTTCTGTGTATGTTTGAACATTCTCATTCAAAAGTTTAAAAAAAAAAAAATCACCGACCCCCAATGTGAGCCCTTTCTCAGAATCCTGGGGCCGCCCCAAGCACAGCAAGGCCAAATTCTGAAGAGCAGGGCAGCATTCCCTAACCTGGCTCCCAGGCTCGTGTCTGCTCGTGTGGATACCACCTCCCGAGCTTCAGACTCCAATAAAAAGACTTTGTTCTTTGAATACAGGTTATAACACTCCTTTGTTACAACTTTCAAAACCATGAAAAGCTTTCAGAATCATTGGCTAATATTAAAAAAAAAACATTGTGCCCACTGCATGTAGGGACCTGACGGGAAATCTTCACACAGTTTACCTTCTTTTGCTCTCACAACAATTCATTGAGGAAGGTATGATGATCCCCATTCTACAAAAAGGAATAATAATAACGAATTTACTGAGAGGCTTCCATATGCCAGGCACTATACTACTCATTGTCCTTGCATTCTTGCTGAATCTTCAGAAGAACCTATGAGATAGCTACCACTTTCATATATGTTTCCCAAATAAAAAAGAAAGACCAAGCGCAGGAGCTAAGTTAGAAGACTAAGGTCTTGCACAGCATGTGTGAGCAGAATCACACAAGCGGCTTTGGCTTCACGGCCTGGCCTGGCTTCACAGCTACAGACCAAACTGCGTAACCTCGTTATTCACCCAGGTGGTTAATGTTTTCTCAAAGCCTGCTGCATCCAGACAAGAGTGATGTGAACAACTGAGGGCACGAATCCTGAACTGTGTAACATGTTCTAATACCCCCTTTGAAACTTGGTTAACTTGGTACAGCTAATGAGATGAATGTACCACGTGTGCAAGTTGCAGGAAATAGGAGGACAAGTGTCCCTTCACTGCTGAGGACTTGGTTTTATTACTGTGAATTGTGCATGTACTTTTGAGGCACCCGAACATGCTAATTGTCAAAAAGATTTGCCACTTTGACAAGCTTAGCCTACCTATAGGTATGTCTAAGAGTCACCTCCAGAGGACCTCTTTTGTTGCTCAGGTGTAGCCTCTCTCTCTCTAAGCCCAACTCTCCAAGTGAAACCACTGCCCTCCCCTCTATGTGGGACATGATATCCAGGGGTGAAAGTCTCCCAGGGATGAGTGTGGCCCTGGCACCGTGGGATCAACAATGCCATCCTGACCAAAAGGGGGTAAAGAAGTGTAACAAATAAGGTATCAGGGGCTGAGAGAGTTCAAATAGAGTCAAGAGGTTACTCTGGAGGCCACTCTTATGCAAGCTTCAGTTAGACATTGTTACTATCATAACTTACCAACCCCAACCAAAACCATTCCTGCCAATCCTAAAGAATACCTAGGGCATTATATAAGATTCTACAAAGGTTCCATGCACTACAGTAACTTTCCAACCTCCAGATGGGTCCCTGGACCAGATAAGTCCTAAAACCTAAGGGCCCAGCCTCTCCAGAACATCAGCTAGTTCCATCTCCCTACCCTATATTTCTGACAGCCCCTTCCAACATGAAACAGTTAGAATTGCCATAGCCCAAATAACCCTAAAGAGTGGGATAGAAAGATCAAAGGCGATGGTGGAGTTATACAGAGAAGGTTGGAGTTAACAAATGAGTATTGGTGCTAAATCAGTATACTGATATTTCTTTTAATCTCCAGTAGCTTAGAGCAGTTAGAAGTAAAAACCTAAAATTGTGGAGTTGTAACCCATACCAAACTCTGAAATCTGTTCTACAACTAATTGTTGCAATGTACTTTGAAATTGATTGCTTTTTTTGTATACATGTTATTTTTCCCAAAAAAGGGGGAAAAAAAAAGAGAAGGAAGAATATAATAGGAAAGACAGAATTTAATAATGACTATGACTGATGAATCAATATATTGATATTCCTTTTGGTCTCCAGCGTCCTGAAGCAGCTAGAAGAAAAACTAAAAAATCATGGAACTATAGCCCATACCAAACTTCAAAATCTGCTGTATAATCACTTGTTAAAATGTACTGGGAAATTTACTGCTTTTTTGTATATATATTATTTTTCACAATTGAAAAAAACATTAAAAAATAATAATAAAAGGACAAAAAAAAAAGAGAGAATGAAGAGAGGGTCCTGTTTCTGGCTCTGGACACTGATGTAACCATCTTTCAACCCAAGGAAGCTAACCTGTGTGCTGAGGAAGGAAGAGCAAAATCAGTGAAAGAAGCCGGGCCCTTGATGTCAATGAACTGCTGAACCAATCAACCTTCTCAATGGATTTTTTACGTAAGAATAAATTCATTACAATTAAGAAAAAAAAAAGATTTGCCACTTTGACCATTTGTATAAGAAATATTTTTTAACATTTAAAAAGAGAGAGTTAGACTCCTGGTCACATGTTTGAAAAACCGGGACTCTCTTTCAACATGGCCCATACATTCTCTGCAACAAGATCATCATTGCACATCAGAGGAGCAGCTGCACCAAATTCACAGGGGATCAGCTGGAAATCCTCATCGACACCTTCAACCAAAAATCTTAACTGGGGTTATGCTACCAAACAAAAACTTGCTTTAGAAATTAACACTGAAGAGTCTGGAATCCAGATTTGGTTTTAGAATCAAACAGCTGGACACTCATTCTGGAGAACAGAACCTGAGCAGACCTTAGAATCAAGCCAAACCCACAGGCAAGATCCTTCTGCAGAGATTCAAGTTAGAGAAGCCAGACGGTGCTGTAGCTCCTATATCTCTTCCCAATTATGCACTCTCATGAAAGCATTCAAGAAAAACCCTTACCCTGGAATTGACTCCAGAGAACTACTTGCTAAAGAATTTGGGTTCAGAGTCAAGAGTCCAAATTTGGTTCCCAAATCAGAAATCTATATTCCATGTTCAGAGAAAAAGAGAACCTGGTGAAATCTCAGAACAAATACAAGACAAGGCACAAGATCTTTGAGATGAGAGAGTTCAAGGCTTAGAAGCTACACAAAATATCACCAAACTCACTGGCAACTGTTTTATTTCTCTGGAGCCAGAATGTGGGGGCATAGAAACAAGTTCAATGTATCTGGTATCATCACCCTGAGCCCCCAAATCTTTCTCACTCTTCCTGGGAATGCGCTCTTCCTTTGAGACTGCAAGTTGAACATTGTGGAAATGGTAAGCCAGGTTTCAGGAGGCAGAGACAGGCTCAAGAGGCACTCCACAGTGCTCCTTACCCAGCCTGGATCTAGAGTGCAGCAGAGCTTAAGGAACAGTGAAAATAAAAGTAATACATATCATTTTTAATCATCACGGTAATAACTGATTCAGGCAAAAATCATCTACGCATGTAAAAAACCTTCCAAGTGAACGTTTTATGAAGAACAAGGCATGCATTATCTCAAAGAATCTACCCACGAATTACTTATTGATTACAGAAGGAAAATTGGTAAATTTGTATTGGAGAGACCTGACAGACTCCACCTTAACCAAATACTCAAAATCTGCTTTGCCAAATAACAAGGACTGACGAGGTGCCTCCTGATATGAAGCATCTAAGAAAGATGCAATATCCCTTCTGTGGTATTGCTGCCAAAAGTGCATACTTAATTTAATTATAAGGAAACACCAGACAAGCAAAACTGAGTGAAATTCTACAAAGTAAGAGACTGTACTTTTCAACAATGGATGGAATCATTGCAACAAAGATGGAGCGATAGTACACTAGCCCAGGAAGTTTCCTGAAGAGTTGTCTTCTACAGGTAGAATGTGTTACCATTTATATGGGGAATGGACACAAATTCAGAGAAGTGTTTATACCTACAACTTCTCTCCAAAGATGCTCAAGAAACTGGTAAGATCAGTTATCTCTTTTTTTTAATAAATGTAATTTTGTTGAGATATATTCACACACCATCCAGTCCATCCAAGATATACAATTGATGGTTCACAGTGTCATCGCATGGTTGTGCATTCATCATCACAATCATTTTGGGTACAGTGTCCTCACATGGTTGTGCATTCATCACCACAATCATTTTGGGAACACTGGCATTACTCCAGAGAGAGAAAGAAAAAAGAAAAAAAGAAGACCCCAGACATCCCATGGCTCTTACCCGTCCCT
The DNA here is from genome assembly GCA_004026745.1 of Myrmecophaga tridactyla. Taxonomy (NCBI): domain Eukaryota; kingdom Metazoa; phylum Chordata; class Mammalia; order Pilosa; family Myrmecophagidae; genus Myrmecophaga; species Myrmecophaga tridactyla. The sequence goes on along the minus strand of PVIY010025530.1, from coordinate 13,738 downwards.
CCTATTGACCTCTAGTGTTGCACCGTACCCAATTTTGAGACTTAAAATACGGGTAGGTTAACTAAGAGTGTAGTATTGTCAGATATATATATATATATCTGACAGACACCCAATGATATCATTATAATATATATATCAGTGAACAGAACAAAACATTCAGAAGTAGATCCATGCAAACATAGGTAATTGACTATTTTTTCTGCAGTTGTACATCATTATCAAGGGTCAGGACCGCTGAAATACAGTTCAGCAGCCTAAACCACCAGATGCTAAAAAGAAACATCTATATAATGAGGCAGAAGTCACAGTCTTATATTAAATCCTAATTTCACAGTTACACCTCCTCCCTCTCACATTAGTTACCTCTTGGGAAGAGAGGAGGAAAGTTGAAAATAGAACTTTTTTTCACTTTAATCTTTCTTTAAACTTTTCGTTGTCATACCAGACATACAACTCAAAATTTCTCATTTTAACCCCTTTCAAGTGCACAATTCAGTGGCATTAATTCTATTCACAGTATTGTGCTGCCATCGCTAGTATCCAGGCCTCAACTTTTTCATCATTTCAGACAGAAACTCTGTACCCATTAGGCAATAACCCCCCTTTTGCCACACCTACTATCCCTCTCCACCGCCATGGCTGCTGGTAACCTGTAATCTGTCTGTCTCTATGACGTTTGTTTATTATATGTATTTCATATAAATGAGATCATATAGTGATTAAAAAAAAAGAAAGAGAGAGAGTGAAAGAGAAGTCTACATTGAAGACATCAAGTTGAGTCAAATAAGCCACACACAAAAGGACAAAATACTGTCTGATCTCACTGACATATAGATATTATTAGAATAGGCAAATTCAGAGAGCCAGAAACTAGAATACAGGTTACCAGGGACGGGTTATGGGGTAGGGAATGGAGAGTATAATGTTAATTGGTACAGAATTTCTGTTTTAGTAAAGGATTACGGCGATGGTAGCACAACATCGTGAGTTATATATTTGAACGTGGTTAAAAGGGAGACATTTTAGGCTGCATATGTAACAAGAGTAAAAATTTCAAAAACAACAACACAGGACTGTACGACAAACAGTAAACCCTAATGTAAAGTATGGACATTAGCTAATAGAACAGTAATAATAATATTCTTTTATGAATTATAACAAAAGGACCAGAGTAATGCCCAGTGTCACTAATAGGGAAAATTGCGTGTGTGCGGCAGGTATACAGGAACTCTGTACTTTTTTGCATGATTTTTCTGTAAACATACAACTTCTTTCATAAAAATACCATAGGGCGCTGCAATGGTGGTTCAGTGGCAGAGTTCTCGCCTGCCATGCCGGAGACCCGGGTTCAATTCCCAGAGCCTGCCCATGCAAAAAAAAGAAAGAAAAACCATAAAATTTTTAAAAGAGAGAAGCAATAAATAAAAAGCTATTGTTTTGGGGGGCACTTCGTCCCCTCCCCCCCACACACACTTAGTAGGACCATCATTATGAGGTTATATTCAGCATTAGCTGATTCAGAGCAACAAAAATAGTATCATTAGAGTGGAACACCCACGCCCCACACCCAAGGTAACCCTCGTGGTTTCTCACTTCATCCACGCTCATTCTTCCCCCAGAGAAGGAAGAGTGAGTTACCAGATTCGGGGGCAGGGGCAGGAAAACAGCTGGGTGAGGTCCTTTCAACCCCCTTTCCTTGTTCTCCTTGGGGACAGCGTCTTCAAGGACACCCACATTCCTAGGCCCTCCAGCCTGGGCTCCTCTGTGCCCTGCGGCAGACTCTGTAGGTCTCGGATGTTTAAGAAGAGGATGGTACCCATTCACTCCCTCAAACACCACTAAATCACCATCACTACCACAAAAATAGAAGCACCTAGTGCCAGGCACTGCGCTAAGCACTCTACATGCATTACCCCATTAAACCAGGAAAACCAAAGCTCAGAATCTTCCGGCGACAGAGCCAACATCACATCCCTGTGAGGCAGTGGAGCAGGCCTCCAAGCCTGTGCTCTTAACCACATGCCCTTCCTTTCGCCTTCAGAAATAATCCTGGACAGACTGCTCGTAAGAAGAGTTGCCCTTAAAATTCTACAGATCTAGGGCGGGCCAGGGTGGCTCAGTGGCGGAGTTCTTGCCTGCCATGCCAGAGACCCGGGTTTGATTCCCAGTGCCTGCCCATGCAAAAAAAAAAAAAATTTACAGATCTAAATCTTATCATCCTATAGATGGTACAGAATCCGAAGTTTCTACCAAATACTTAGCAGATTAACAACTCCTTTAAAGAAAAAGAATGAGCCTACTCACTGGCAAGCTGCTGGAAGAGGGGACCACCTTGCAGTAAGGAAGAATGCAAATCAGGTTCTTAAGCCTTAGGGCAGAACTCAGCTCTGCCTCCCCTCCTGCAGTGTCAGAAGCCCGTGAAACCCACTCCAATTAACGCCACAGAAGTCCAGCACTTCAGGCAGAGAGCTCAACCAGGAACTGATTATTACCCAACTCTTGCCAAAGGCTCATTTAAGACATTCGATAATGGAGAGAGATGGCTTAATGGGCAGATTAACTAGCCATTTCTCTAGATTCTCTAAGTTTTAGCCACATACTAAATTAGATCAACACAAAGCAACATTTGTCCCCCACAGTAATTCAGCTTCTTATAGAAACTCCTTCACACACTTAAGATTTATGCCTTCAGCTTTTATAGAGGGTGGATATAAGAAACATCCATTTAAACAATCATTTAGGGCCTTTTGTAAAAGAACAGTGGAAAGCCCTGTCCATTATGTTATCCGAAGCCCCTTAAATGAAAAAGTGCAGGATGAATCCAGTGCCAAGAAAAAGTTTGTCTTTCGGAATGAGTTTATATGTTTTCTTTCATCAGATGAGAACTGTATAATCAAATCTCCTTTTTGCCTCAACTCTTCAAAAACTTGGAGACAAATTCAAGGCTCAAATACAGTAACTAATTCAGCCCAACCACCTTGCAATATCTGTTCTTTGATTTTTTTTTCTTTTGCCCCTTTTGATCTTGATTTTATTTTCATGTCTCCTGAGTTAAACTGGGCTTCATTTTGCAAGCTAATTTGAATCTGTTCCCCACCTCCCCCTTTAAACGAGGGCATAAATCCTAAGTAAAAGAGGCTTTTCCTTACCCTTTAAAAAGCAAAGTGGTTCTCCCAGCTACTGCAAGCAGTCTTGGACTTCAGAGCCCAGTCACCTCACTGCCCTGACCTCTGGCTAACATGATGGAGCAGGAGGAGACCCCAGCTGGCTTCAACCCATCCAACCACCTCAGTGCCCCAACCCCAAGCAAAGAGAACAACTTTTAGGATTCTAAAGTTTCAAGCGTAAAGTTTATCCCCAAGGTCAAAATATTTCCATGTAAGAAGATGACAATACTTGGGACAAACTTGACTCTGAACAAATTGTCTCTAAGCCAACTGGAACATCTCTTTTGAAAATTAAAATCAAAGAAATAAGCGTTAACCACTGTGGGAGATTCTGTTTTCCAAAAATAGCCGCCGTAACATTCCCCATCCTTCATGACCCTTCTGCAATGTGAACTTGCCACTCTCCCATTAAGAGATGGGAATCTGTTTCTTCACTCCCTTGAATTTGGGCAAGTGATGACTTTGACCAATAGAAAACAGCAGAAATGACAGTGTGTCAATCCTGGAAATCAGTAGCCCCGTAACACAGGTGAGAAGACCATACTGTGAGAAGCCCAAGACACGTGGAGATGTCATGGAGAACAAGATGTTGTGCAGTGAGAGAGAGGTCCAGGGGCATCAAGCCGTGTGTGAGGAAGCCTTCTGGGAAGTGAGAGTCCAGCCCTGGCCACCCTAGCTATTGCCATGTGGATCAGAGATGAACTCCAGTTGAGTCCTTCCCTAATTCCTAACCCTCAAAACCATAAGCCAAATAAAAACTCTTCCGGGGTTACAGCATTCCATATTTGCACACAACAAGATGACCTATATAGATAAAGTTCTTGGCACATCCCCTGTCTTCTAGATTTTTTTGGCCACTTCTCGGTGACTTCAAACAGGTCCAGCCCCAAGCTGTAATTGGTAGGGTAGCCACATATGCATAAGCAGATCTAGAGACAACCATACAGTGTCAGGCAAGACCCACAGATTTCTGGGCAGACAACCCAATTGGGGAGGTCCTGGAGAAAAGATCTGCTGTTGTACTTGTGCCCGATTCGCCTCCTGACAGCTGTCCAAGCAGCTGTCATGGAGTGAGTCACAGGCAGGGAAGGCGAAGGCTGAACAGGAAGAAAGGAGAAGGATGCAGTTGTTTTCATTCTACTTATACTCCCAGTAGGTTTATTCACGTAGGCATATCGGCAAGAATATTCTGAGTTGAACATTATCGCTCTCTTTGCAACACTCACTTTTTCCATGCACATATTTTAATGTGATCCATGTTCTGGTGCTGGATTATCGATCCAATCAACCCGTATTTACTGAGTGCCTCCTTTGTGCAAGGTGCTATGCGAGGTGGAGTTATACACACTTTCTCATCTGTCAGAGAAGAGCATGAGGATGATTTTCATGACAATGGTCCTGGTGTTCCGCAGGAAAACAAATGACAGGATCTTTAGGATAATGGCCGTGCCTTTTCCACAATTTAGTCTCTTTACTATTTCTCAGTCTCGGGAGAACACAGCCACCAACAAATCCTTTTCAGTTAAAAGAGCCCATTTCCTCCCACTTTCTGACAGTCCCTGCATCTCCCCCAGGATATGCCAGGATCAATGCATTGCTACTTCAAAGAGGCCCTGAAATTGGAGTGCAGGCAGCACTTTCTGGAAAAAAAAAAAAAAATGCTCGAGCTGTGATTCAGAAGTTGGGGGCAGGGGACACCCAGAGTCTGTGCTGGGATTTGACAGCACCACACAATGCACCGAGGATCCGAGCTGGGAAACAAATTCAGTTCCAGAGATGAAAAATCTTCCTTTGGTGTTGACAACATCTGTTTTATTTTGAAGGTTGCTAAGGAGCATTCTAGCTGGGCCAACATTGTTCCAGCACAGTACTTCATACCAAGCCCCTTGCACGGGTTCAGAAGGCAGGAATGAAAACTCGCCAAACAATCTCTGATCCTTTGCTTTCAGATGTCAACGAACTGCTTTGCTAGCAGGGATGACTATCACCCTGCCTGGTCCCAATCTGAAGGGGACCGTACCTCCTGCTTGCTCCTTTATAACTGTCCTTCTCCCTGTCCCTCCCTTTCCCCACTTGCCAACTCCCCTAAACGCTAGTTAGGGAGAAACAGTGAACACCCACTAACCCAAGAGAAGGCGAGGAGGAGCTGTGGGTCAGGGTGGGAAGATCAGCATCATACAAAAGGGGAAATTATTTCCTGGCCTTTAAAGAGCTATTTTATCTCCTCGTGATCACAGCATTGCAGAACATGAGAGCTCAAAAAACTCACGGAGGGTGGTGCAACGGTGGCTCAATGGCAGGGTTCTCGACTGCCACACTGGAGACCCGGGTTTGATTCCCGGACCCTGTCCATGCCAAAAAAACACCCAACAAAACAACTCATGAGACAGTAGAGAGATCAAGCTCCAAATAGAGAAGAAATTGACTGGTCGGCCCATCACCCATCCCATCTTTATGATAAGGGAGGTTGGAAGCAAAGCATGCCACATCCCACTTGCCCCCATCCTGCCTGAGTTCACTTGCAAATACAAGAGACTGACAAAAAGTTAGGGTCAATTTTTCCCAGAGGGGAAAAAAAGAGCTCGGGGAAGATGAGGACATGACAAAGACCTTCGCCAAGTTGCTATGAAATGGATGACAAGGCAGGAAACATCTGTTCCTCCACCCAGGAAATTGTACCTGGTAGGGGAGAGCCCTCCAAAAGAGACTGGGAGAAGTGGGATGGCTCCTGCCTTTAACTGGTATCTGCAAATGACATCATTTGGGGATTCCAGGGCATTCGGGGAAAAATAACGCTTTCAGTTAACTGAAGGAATTCCCTCTGCTGCGCTTTGGAAAAAAACACCAGCTCCTGCTAGAGAACACCTAGGAGTCTAGGAAAAGGACAGGAAGAAAGGCAGCTTCTCCCTCCAACAAGGATCGTTTCAAAGAGCCATTCAGCTGTGCTCCTGTGCTGCAAATCTTCACAAAAGCAAACTATGTCCCCTCAAACGAGGGTATTGAGACAACCGAGGCCACACTATTTAAACGTTTCCCTTGTCTGCCAGATTCTCTTTCAGCCAGTTTTGCCTACAACCCCCAGCTTGGGATCTATCCAGGCTAAAGTGCACTTGTGCCTGATAAGATAAAGAAAGCCAGAATAGTGCAAAATACACAGCACCCTGAACTCCTCCAAACATTCCAGAGGAGGGATGAAGCCAGTGCCCCAACCACTCACCTAGCCACGTCACATCCACGGCAGAGGGGGGAGACGTGACCTCAGCCACCTTGTGCCAACTCCTGTTGTGCCCGGGTACCCAGAGTGCCACATGGCAGAAATAGTAGCCGGAGTTCTCTCTGCTCACGTCTCGAACCAGCAAATGGTAGGAGCGGGCATCCACATGGCTCAAAGCAACGTGAGGAGAGCTGTGCATCAGAGTGTCCCGGTCCAACCGGGCCAACACACGGAGGCCGGGCGCAGTGCTGTCGGGCGTCCTGCCGAAGGACCACATCACCTCGGGCCGGATGTCATCCGCTCGGTCTGTGGTGACGTTGCAGGTCAGGTCCAGGTCCTTCCCTTCGGCCACAGACACATTCCTGGCCACAGCTGCTCTTAGAACTGGAAAATGAAAAACAAATACATCTTAGGAGTCTGGATTCTGTTGTTCCTTCCACATCCTTTCCTTTAGATCACCTCCTTTTCGGGTCTTAATGGAAATAAACTTAGAAGCCTAAACAGCTGTAAGTGGGTGAGAAATATTTATTGAATAAATTAATGAAGCTCATGGCACTTCTTTTTATTTCATAAGAATAATAAGAGCAGCAAATAATTATACAAACTTGGTACAGGCCAGCCACTGTTTCAAGTGTTTCATAGACACTAATCTTCAAGATAAACCCTAGGAGGTAGGTTCCATTAGTATCCCTTTAACTTAGGAGAAATTTGAAGCAGAGAAGTTAAATAACTTGCCCAAGGTCACACAGCCAATAGATGACAAAGCAGGGATTCAAATCAAAGCTGTCTATTTTTAACTGCTACCTTATAGTTTAATAGGAAGTCTGTTAAGCATCCCCAAACCAAAAGTATACGTTTTCTATGTGACTTGGGAGATTTTACAGAGAAAGGACAGCTCAATTCTAACAGGTATATATTGCGAGTTAGGGGTTGGGGACTGGAGGCTAGGAGGTGGGAGTTAAAACCGCCTCCAGGAGAATTTCTGATCTTCTCACAAGCAGTGGGGACAACCAAATCAACAGGCCAAGCCCTTGACCTTGGGATTCGCCCCTATGAAACATATTCCTGCAAAGGAAAGGCTGAGCCTACTTAAAATTAGACCTAAGAGTCATCCCCAGAGAACCTCTTTTGTTGCTCAGATGTGGTCTCTCTCTCTCTCTAATCCAACTAGGCAGGTGAATTCACTTCCCTCCCTCCTATGTGGGACATGACTCCCGGGGTGTAAATTTCCCTAGCAATGTGGGACAGAAATCCCAGGATGAGCTGGGACCTGGCATCAAGGGATTGAGAAGGCCTTCTTGACCAAAAGGGGGAGGAGTGAAATGAGACAAAAGAAAGTGTCAGTGGCTGAGAGATTTCAAACAGAGTAGAGAGGTTATCCTGGAGGTTATTCTTACGCATTATATAGGTATCCCTTTTCAGTTTATGGTGTATTGGAGTGGGTGGAGGGAAGTACCTGAAACTGCTGAGCTGTGTGTGTTCCAGTAGCCTAGATTCTTGAAGATGTTTGTATAAAGATATAACGTTTACAATGTGACTGTGTGACTGTGAAAATCTTGTGTCTGATACTCTTAATATCCAGGGCATGTACAGATGAGTTTAAAAAAAAAATGGATAAAATACTAAATAAATAATAGGGGGGACAAAGGGTAAAATAAATTGGTTAGATGGAAATACTAGTGATCAATGAGAGGGTGGGGTAAGGGGTATGGTATGTATGAGTTTTTCCTTTTTCTGGAGTGATGCAAATGTTCTAAAAAATAATCATGGTAATGACTACACAACCACGTGATGATATTGTGAGCCACTGATTGTACACCATGTATGGAATGTATGTGTGTGAAGGTTTCTCAATTTGAAAGACAAAACAAAACAAAAAACTGCCTCCAGGGTAAAAGAGGGGAAAATGCTAATCAGAAGGACCAGAAAAGTGAAACCAGATAATTTTCCCAATGAGTCAAGTCTTCGAAATATAATGTACTTAGAACATCACTTATTCCACTAGACATACCCACCTTAAAATCCAGTGTAAAAGATACACTCTAAAACTAGACACAACAGTTTTTGGATTATCCATGTACTGCCCCACCTCATTAGCATGGATAATGAAATGCTGCCTATATTTAGAAGTGGCATTGAAGTATTTCATGTTACAGTCCCAAGACAGATCTAGTTTCAAGCATTCTCCTGCCAAGGTTCTCTACGTAGAAATATTTTACTCTATTCAGGGGATTTTTAAAAAGCAGCTGGACATCTGTAACCAGAGTAGAAAAACATTCAACTCATGGCAATGCTCTCGGCACAGTTACTTAGGTGATACAAAACTAACATCTCCCCGGGAATTCAGACGGAGGGACAGCCCTGAACTTCTCAGCAACAGTCGCTCAGCATCAACTACTGCCCACAGTAAGCTCAGCAAGAAAGGTGAGTGCCTGGTTCACAAAAGATCCAAACCAAATTTGGAGTAGATCACTTTCATATGAAGAGTTTCAAAGCCTGGCAACATGTGAAACAAGCATTTCAGGCCAAGTTCAAGATCCACCTTTACGGAAGACAGACTATTAGGTAGGCACGGAATTAGAAGAAAGAATTTAAAAACCCAGTTTCTTACCTCCACCCACCCTCCAAATTCTTCCTCCTCCCTAACCCCTTCGCAAGGGCCAAAACTCACTCGGGGTATCATTTGAGAGGACTCAGTATGGAAACTGCTGCCCTTAGCCCGGCTCTGCAGGTTGAGCTCTCGGTCAGAGACTTCACAATACTGCTCTCTGCCAGCCAGCCAGCCAGCCAGCCATCTACTGGATGTGGAAAGAGGCTCCAGGGGCAGCCAGGTCAGTGAAGAAATGGTCGATACACTGCTGTGGACTACGCTTAAGGAGAACGTGGATTCTCTGGTACTAGAAATATTGGCAGGGTTGCTTCTTCAATTGTATACTTCACTTTGTAATTTTCCTCTCTGCAAGTGGATCAATATCTTGTCACATCACTGACCACATGTCCCACATGGCCAACCTCCTCTTCTCCTACACTTCTGGACTTGGGTTAGGGGGTCGCGGCTGGGGAACAGGACAGAGCAAGATGAAGGGGAAAAAAACAACCGGCTCTAAGGATGTGCAACGTAAGAGGGGACCTCAGACATAGCCTTTGGTGGTGCAGGCTTTCTCCTACTGGATATAACTGAATCCATAAATTAGACACCAAGAATTGCATCAACTGGACCACCCCATCATAACGGAAGAATATTTCTGTATACGTAATACAGCTGCATTGTTAAAATTGCTTTATGCCATTCATCATAACAATGCGATAAGAATATAAATAAGAAGCCAGCTGTGGAGAGTGCAGGTGTTGACAAGAACTAAAAGAAAATCCCAGAAATTTAGTATCGCCCTCCATTATGGAAGTAAGCAACAAATCAGGGTTGTATGGCATAGGCCTTTGCCCCCAACAGAAATGAAAGATATTTCACATCACGTTATGTTTGTTGCAGTTATCTTGAAAGAGCATCTATATTCACTGCCACTTAGAAATTATAGTAGACGTTAGAGCTACCACGAGAGCTTATTATTTAATGCATTAAGAAAGAAGCACAATTATCACGGCACAACAAATATTTTAGAAATATTCTGATAGCTTCAATATCGCTGTTTTCCTTATCCTTCTATGTATTGTATTTTATGCATTAAAGCATGTTAATTCTGAGAAAGGGTCTGTGGGCTTCACCAGACGGACAAAGAAGCCTGTGACACAAAAAAATCATGAACCTCCGGGAGAGTGAGACCCAGATAAAAAAGGCGTCTGCCTATTGGGCTCTGAGTACTCAGGTCTTATAACTAGATATAATGGGATTCCTGGCTTGTTTGACATTAAAATATATATATATATACCTTTGTTTAAAAATTCTGAAGACAAAGGAAACTTGCTGAAAATCTGAAACTCTTAACCCTTCTGCCCCATAAGAACAATTGTCCGATGCGAGTTGAATTTCTGCGGGTTTCTCAGGACAGCTTCTAGGCAGCTCAGCTCTGATGAAGAAGGCAACCTGAGTTCATCCGGAGAGCGACTTCCACAGCCCAGGGAACCAAGACTGCCCAGGAGGGGGCAGCCCCTCTGCTGCAAGAGCAGCTCCCACCTTGTCGATGGTCACAGCTTGAAAAGCAAAAAGCAGCTGCAATGGCAGCAAAGCACTCTGGGGCCGACATTAGAGGACCATAAAGCGAACACATGCATCCATCCACAGCTACTCCATTACCCTGAAATGGTATCTACGCTTTGCTGCTGCTGAAGCTGAAAACTCACGGGGCCTGGGAAATACCCCCACCCACCCACCCACACACCCCATCTCTGACCCCAGGACCCAGCACAGAGCTGAGCACCTGGGATGTTTTCTATCGGTGCTCACCAAGCAGTGAGTCAACAATGGCTTGGTTTCCTTTCTTGTTAATTTTTTTATTTTGTGTGTCTATGGGTTTTTTTAAAGATACTTTATATATTCTTAATTACCTGTATAATTGGAATAGTTTCCTGTTTGCTTTTAAAGGTCATGATTCACACATGACAAGAAGAAGGGCTTTCCATGTAGGAAAGCAAGAAGATGCTCAGTCCTAGAGAATGCTTCCCCTAACAGTGGATGGTGGACCTGAGGGGAGCTGAGAGGCAGGCCTAGAAGATCCAACCACAATGGGGTCGAGAAAGGCCAAGCTAAAGCTCAGGGAGCAGGGTGTGGGCAGTTCCACCCCAAATCTCCTCTAACACCAGACCTGGCCTCATTCTAGCCAAGGATGGCTGCACTTAACCTTTGGGTGAGAGCACTGTCTTAGCATTACAGGTATGCTACGGCTCCCCATGGGTACACATTCAGATAAGAAGAAGCTGCAAAGCAAAACTACAGGTACTGGGTGGGCCACGGTGGCTCAGCAGGCAGAGTTCTGGCCTGCCATGACGGAGACTTGGGTTTGATTCTGGCCCCTGCCCGTGCAAAAAAAAAGGTACTGCTCCCCAAACTACCACCCTTCTCCCTCACCCCCAAATGGTCAGGCTTCACACGAGGGGCAGAAATTATTCTTATCCGAGAAGGATGGGGACCCCAGATGTTGTTCTTTCCAAACCCCAATGGTCAGAAAATAAGACCCAGTCTAAAATCTGTGCCCTCCAGAAAACTCACGGGTTGGCTGGATCACGAGGGTAGCAACCTCCACCGCTTTTTCTTGGATTTCTTGCCAGTTGCCTCCATCTCCGATCCACTCACTGACCACACACTTGTAGGAGCCCTGGTCGGCGGACAGGGCTCGGGACACGGAGAGGCGGTACCCGTCGCCACCCACGGTGTCCAGGCGCACGTCTCCGCTGCGGTAGCGCGCCTCGTACCCGGGGCCCGCGCGGAACCGGCTCTCGTGGGTGAGGGTCAGGACGGTCCTCCGGCTGGGGCCGCGGGCCAGCTCCCACTGCACGGCCAGGTGCGTGTGCACCGGGGAGGCCGTGGCCGCCGAGCAGCGCAGCTCGAAGGGCTCCCCCTCCCGCAGGCTCAGGGGCGCGGAGGGCTGCGGGCCGGCGCTCACGTGCAGGGCATCCGGCAGCACTGCGGAGAGAAAACACAGCTGCTCAGCCACACTGTCCACGGTCGGACCCGTTCGGCAGCTTCCTAGGACTTTCTGACCTCGGACCCCCGCCGCTGCTGCTGCTGCTACCAGAGACGATTTCCCTCTCCCTTTCCCTGTCCTAATGCCTAGTTGGCACCTTTTCTCCTTTTGATTCATCGACAATTGCAATTGACCCTCTGACTTAAAAGAGGAGATCAAAGTCGAGACTAATAACCCCCCTGCTGGAAATGCGAGGATAATGCGAGGATCTGTTCCCAGTGCCTCGGGGATGTGCCCCTGCCATCCTTAGACAAGTTACTCTGCCCCTCTCTGCCTCAGTTTCCTCATTTCTTAGAAAAAGGGAGTGAAGCAGGGACCTAGCTCACAGGGCTGAGCCAGTGAGATGGGGGAAGTGCCCAACACAGGGCCTGACACTCGGCAGCCACTAAAAATGATCGGCCTACACTCACAGGAGTGGGTGCAGAAACGGGGGAGGTAAGCCAGCAAGGTCTGCAGGGAAAGGAGGGCATGAGCCGCCTGCGCAATGCCCAAGAATGAGTAGGTCGACCAGAGCGTATCCACAGGATGGAAGTGTACCAGAGAAAGCTGACGCCGGAAAAAGGCCGGGGGCTTCTGCTAAGCTTAGGAAAGGGGCTTCTGCAATGAGTACTGCTTAGGAAGAGGAGCTATAAGCAACGAGCCCTGGAACACTGGTCACCTGAGAGAGGACCTCTGCCAACGGGTGGGGAAAATCTATCAGGCTCTCCTACGGGCTGGATGAGAAAATCGTCAAGCACCACTAGGTACCATCTCCTTGGTTTTCCCCACAATCACACTCCCAAAAATGAAGTCAGTGTTCTTGAGGAGGGATTAGTACTCTGGATAACAGAAAATACAGACTCCATCCTTAGGAGGATTCAAGACCCATCCCTACTGAAAAATGAATATAATGCCACTCTAGTATATACATATATTCCAGTCTGTGAGTTTGACTAACGTGATTCAATTCTCAAGGCCAGCTCATCCATCAGGGCACAGATGAACAGATTCAGGACTTGTGAAGCTGAAAGCCAGGGGGACCCTGGACCATACGTGGAACCAACCAGAGAGTCCACCTGAGCTGCCAGCCAGTCCGTTGCTCTCTTGGTCAACCATCTGCTTTCTTGACCCAAGGAGAGCCTCCCCTTAATCCTGCCTTCCAAAGACTGGAGAAGAAACAAAAAGGCATGGGCAGGTGGAGGTGGGGGGTGGATTTTCCAGCTACCCTACCTCTTCAAGATAAGAATTATAAGGGGAAACAAGGGTACATGTTTTATCTAATCTGTGTGCGATGAATACAAAAGTATCACATTATTCAACTCAAATGCAACAGTGTCTTATATGGGACCGGCTTTAAGAAAACATATTTGGGATTTTCTATGTGAGTAAGGAAGAGGTAATGGAAGAAGCAGAAATGTGATGTTTTAATATCTACATAATGGACATGGTTCTTTTCTCCCCCATCCCCATGAATCTAATGAGACAACAGTATCTGACACAGTTTCCACCTCTACTCCTCTAAGTCGCCATGCACACCTTTAAATACATTCCTTTCACACAACCTCTTTGGGAAAAAGGCATGATACAAATAAGTACATAATTAAGTAACAACAATAATAGCAGCAATAATAATGTTTCTATTTGGTTAACCCCAAACTAAAATGGCTTGTTCCTGCTGCCCTACTAATTAACTTTTTTAGGTGAGTGATTAACCTATGCGCTCCTATTTCTTCATGTGT
>PVIY010025529.1:0-36258 GCA_004026745.1 Myrmecophaga tridactyla | reverse complement strand
TTGTCATGAGGCAATGTGTTCAATGATGTTTTAAAACAAGTTGTCAGGTATTTCCTTTTCTTTAATGCACAGTAACCCAATTAAATATTCATAACTTCCTTTTGAGAAGAATTGGGGGATCAGTAGAATATATATACTGGCTTTTGTATATGTAGGCCTTTATTTATACCTTGTGGCTCAAAATCTTCAATCAATTGGTTTTAGGTCTGAAAACTGGTTCAGGCCTAGAAATTTCATGGGATACATTTTTATTAATTGAATTATAATTGGCACACAATGAACAATATATATATTTAAAGTGTATGATTTGGTTTTATATATATATATATATCTATATAATTATCAACACAATCGAGATAGTGAATATATCCATCTCAAAAAGCTTTCTAATGTCCTTTAATAATAATGTTTTCCATCTCTTCTCACACAATTCCATACCATGACAAATAATGACCTGTATTTTGCCGGTAAAAATTAGTTTGCATTCTCTATATTTTTACACAAATATCATACAGCTTGTGCTCTTTCTTTACCTGTCTTTTTCCACATACTCAAAAGTATTATCTTTTCAAGATTCAGCATATTGGTGTTTGTATTGAGTTCATTCGTTTTTGTTGCTGAATATAGCATTCCATTGTATGGCTGCACCACAATTTTTAGCCATTTTCCTGTTGCTTAAGTTCGTTCTGGCTTTGGTGATCACAAATAAAATTGCCATGAACATTCATGTATAAGTTTTAAATGGGTATATGTTTTCTCTTCTCTAGAGTAAATATCTTAAATTGGAATGTCTAGATCATGTGCTTGGTATATGTCTAACTACTTCAGAAACTACTGAAAGACTTTCCAAAATGAATATAACATTTTAAATTTCCAGAAGCGCAAATGAGAATTCCTTCCTCATTGCCACAATATTTGATATAGTCAGTCATTTTCCATTTCAATATTCTAGTAGTATCTCATTTTAGTTTAATTTATGTTATCCTAATGACAAATGATGTTGAGCAACTTTTCATGGGCTTATGTGCCATCAATAAAAATAAAATAAGATAGTCATCAAAGAAGAGGGCTTCAAGAAAATAGACTGATAATGCTGCACCTTGGGAGGGACTAGGGGTAGAGGGGAAGAAAATTTTATTCTGTCAAAAAAGGACATGTATTTCTGAAGATGACACACCTGAAAGCTTCACTAGAAGACGGATATTTAATTAGAAAATAAAACAACTCCCCTCCATATCTTGAGACTGCACTAATAAGCTTCTAGTAATAATAACAGTGGGTTAAAGCTGAAAGAAACAGAGGACACAGACTTTCACTTAACAACAGTACAAAAGGAAATCCCAAAGCCAAGAGGGGAAGAAAAAAAAAAAAGCACAATAAAGGAATATGGATTCTTCAGAGCTTGTAGCTTCAGAAAATATTTAGTCTTTTTGATGAAGTCTTTTTCATGAAGAGAAAAAGCAATCATCACAACCAGACTCAGGTATGACATAGATTTTGAAATTATCAAAGAGGGAATTTAAAATTACTATAATTAATATGTGAAAAGTTCTAATGGAAAAGGTAGACAACATGCCAGACCATAGATGATGTCAGAAGAGAGAAAGAAGCTCTAAAAAGATTTGAAAGGAAAGCCAGAAATCAAAACCATAACGGCAGAAATGAAGATTGTCTTCAATGGCTTAATAGTAGTTTTGGCACACCTGATGAAAGATTCATTGGCATAAAGACAGTTCATTAGACACTTACCAGTCTGAAACACAAAGAAAAAAAATGAAAAATAGCCCCACAAGGAATAAAATGTCCAAGAACTGAGGATAAATATCAAAAGATGTAGCATATGCATAATTGGAATTCAGAAGAAGAACAAAGAGAAAAGAGCAAATTCAATATTTTAAAGTATAATGACCAAGAACTTTCCAAGATTAAAGTGATGCACTAGATCACAGATCAAAGAATTTCAGAGTACACCAATCAGGATAAACACACACACATACACACACACAAACACATACACACATAAAACTTGAGTTAGACAAACAATATTCAAACTGCAAATGAATTACTTGGCTTAGGTAGAAAGAGAAAATCTTAAAGAAAGCCAATGGTGGAGGACATATTCACTACAGAGAGAAAAGATACAAATTAGAGCAAATTTATTTTATCATAAACCCTTCAAAAAAGAAAAGAATAAATTGAAGTCTTTAACATGTTGAAAGGAAAAGAACTTCCAACCAAGAATTTTCTCTCTAGTGAAATTATTCCTGAAATATGAAGAGGAGATAAAGAATTTCACAAACAATCAAAAACAGATAATTCATTGACAGCAGACCTGCCTGCAAGAAATGTTAAAATAATTTCTTCAGGCAGAAAGGAAATGATGTAGGTAAGAAACTTGGATCTACATAACAAAAGAGAAAGCTTCAATAAGGAATAAATGAAGATAAAATAAATTATTTTATCTCTTTTGAAATTTTTTTTTTTAGTAGCAATAGTTTCTTTTTTTATTTTAATATACTTTGGGAAACAATATACAAACCTGAGCTTTTCCCACCATTTCCAGATAACAGCAGGAAGCTCCAATTACACAAATTTCGCATTTTGTGATGGCTAAGAACAGCAGTCAGCACCAGACTTGAACAGTTAGCTACAACACAAACATCCTTCAAAATGAAATGTCATAATAGCAAGACAGGTAAACCAGGGCTTAACAAATGACTACCACTTGGGAAATGACTTAATTGTTTTTGTTGAATTTCGTATTTCATTAAATATCTTATACACAATTTCCTGTTAATAAGCTTTAAACAAAACCTTCCTTAAGGAATTATTTCAATTAAGTATAAATATTCAACAAGAATAATTCTGATAAATAATCCCCAGGTAATTCAAATTCTAATATGCACTGACCGAAGGCAAAGAAAAGTAACAATTTTTGTTTGTTTTAACAAATATAACTGCTTAAAGAAGTAAGAAAAAAGAATGTGTTGGGCTTTAAAAGGACATAGAAACGTGAAATGTATAAAGCCACATCACAAGGTATAAGAGGGAGAAATTGGGAATACACTGTTATGAGGTATCTGTATGATGCATACATACATCATTACAATGAAATTTGAAGTTGGATTTAGATGATTTGAAAAACGTATATTGGAAACCATAGATATACCACTAAAATGATTTAAAATGAAGTATTACACCTACTGAGGGCAGATAGAATTGAATCATAAAATACTGAATTGAAGACTTGAGACGTCAAAAAGAAAGAAAAAATGAAACAAAAAAAACTGTAACAGATAGAAAATAATACAATTTCTTAGCTCAGTTATGTCAATAATCAACATATCAATATAAATTCACTATAAGAATAATGTAAATGACCTAAAATACCTGTCAAAAGGCAAAAATTACCAAATGATTTATTAAAAAATATAGGAACTCCAGAGTTGTAATATTTAATTCTAAATTCTGAGATGCTGAGCTCTTTGTGTATAACCTGGTCATTACCTGAACTTCGGTTATCTGTATCACACGGGAGACTCAGAACTAAAGTTCTGCAGCTCTGGAAGTCAGCATTACCCCCACACAGCAACTGTTTAAAAAGCTGTAAAACAGATCAGTCTTCAATTAGTGATATGTACAAAGCTGCTCTGGTTAGGGCTAAGGTAAATGAGACTAAAAGGTAAATAATTATACTCACTGCATTTTAAACTTCCACTTCTGTGTCAGAACAAAGGAAGATAAGTTTCTTTGGTGCAAACTTTATATTTTCTGTAGCACATAATCTAATTTAACTTGTATGATCAGTTTATTTGAATACCATAATTATACGTACAGGGCGTGAGATCTTGTTGAGTTTGTACATGTTAGTGTGATGCCCTGATACATCCCTGAGTAATCTGGGAAGAAAATAAAAAAGTATTTGAAATGTTTCCTTGAGAGATGGGAAAAAATGTGGAACAATTAAACTTCCCTACCTAGGGAATTCTTGATATTCTCACAAGCATTAGGGACTACCAAATGATAAGCCAAACCCTTGATCATAGGGTTTGCCCTTATGAAATTCATTCCTGCAAAGGAGAATCTAAGTCTAATTCTTATTATGCCTAAGAGTAACCCCCAGAGAACCTCTTTTGTTGCTCAGATGTGGCCTCTCTCTAAGCCAACTCTGCAAATAAACTCACTTTCCTCCCCTGCTATGTGGGACATGACAAATCTCTCTGGAAATGTATGATAGGACTCTTGGGGATGAGCTTCACTCATTAAGTTAAGGTGGATTTTCAGGTCTCTTAATAGCCATTGAGCAAAAACAGATTTTTTCCCCGTGTTTCTTTTTGTTTTTTTGCCTGCCCATGTTAAAAAAAAAAAAAAAAGATATCACATACAGTGAATTCTTGTTATTTGTGATAGTTATCACGTATGGTGTTGCCTCAAACACTGAATTAGTACTGAAGCACTGCTTCTAAGAGACATGCAGGGTTAGATACCTATGAGCCTCTGTTCAGCACCCTTTCATCAATTGATCAATATATAAAATGATTATATATATGTATTTCTGTTCAAAGACATTATTTAATATATATTGTTAATTCTTTAACATTAAATTTGTGGGTGACAGCATTACAGATCATGTCTGAATGAAGACGATCTAACACACATTTTCCTGTAAGGCACATACCAACCTTCTTGCACTTTGGAAGATGTGGTAGTTAGAGTCAGTCATCAACTTGGCCAGGTGAAGGCACCTAATTCTGTTGCTGTGGGCATGAACCAATGGTACATGAACCTCATTTGTGGCTAATTACATCTGCTGTCGGCTAGGAGGCGTCCCTGCTGCAATGAATGACATTTGACTTAATTGGCTGGTGCTTAAATGAGAGAGCGCAACGTAGCATGGTCTAAGCAGCTCAGCATTCCTCATCTCAGCACTAGCAGCTCAGCCCAGGCCTTTGGAGATGCAGAAAGAAGTCACCCTGGGGAAAGTTGTTGGAACCTAGAGGCCTGGAGAGAAGGCCAGCAGAAACCATCCTGTGCCTTCCCATGAAAGAAAGAACCTCAGTTGAAAGCTGTCTTTCCTCTGAAGAACTAACAAAATAAATCCCCTTTTATTAAAAGCCAATCCATCTCTGGTGTGTTGCATTCCGGCAGCTAGCAAACTAGAACAGAAGACAAAACAGCATTTCAGTACTATGCTTGAGGGTCATTTGAAAAGAAAAATTACCAACAAACTGCACCAAAACATAGAACTAAATATACCATGAAAAAAAGACGCTTGTTTACAGTTTAAGAAATGAAAAAGCAAGCAGAGTATCATCTAATTTAAGCACAGCTGGATACAGCACATATTTACAAATGACCACAAAAGTGCTTTGAGTATTGTTTTTGGGTTTATAAATAAATTTTAGCAAGTAGGTGAATTCAAAAATACAGAATCCACAAATATGAGGATCAGTTGTATTTATCAAATGCATTCTATGTGATTTACCTTAATCTAGCTACATAATAGGGCAGACTAGCGATTAGAAAACAGTGATGTAAGATAAGTAACAATTTGTTTGCTCTACTATTTTATTTTTACTGATGATGAAACTAGCACTCAGATATATTTAAAGTTTCAAATTTCACAAATGGTATAGGACTAAACCATTTCTTGAAGTTTAGGGAATGTCATGGCCAGGTTCATGTGTCAACTTGGCCAGGTGGCCTGCCCTATCCATCTTGGACTTATATCCCCGTGGTTGCCCAGACAGCCTCTCCTGAGAGTTTGGTGAGGACTTTCATTGGAGCTGTCAGCTTGCAGCCTGCCATACAGACCTTGGACTCTACATCCACATGGTTATATGAGACACTTTTATAAAATTTATATTTAAGAATATCTCCTGCTGATTCTGTTTCTCTAGAGAACCTTAGCTGATACAGCTTGGTATCAGAGTAGTTCTTAAGAAACAGAATCTTAAAAATGGGTATTTATGATTGATTTTCTACTCTGACAGGCCTCAAAGGCACTAAGGACTCTGTTTCCCATAATCAGAATGACACTGCCAAATCATGGGGTAAGCTGGCAAAAGAGATAGTCAAAATATCACCATTGATGTTTCACTTATATGAAGCCAGCCTCTGGAGGATAATGTTTTTGACCGCTTTAGGGAGTTTTGTGGAATTAGGAGGTATAGAGATGTTGACTGGTTGTTGTTAGATATGCTGTATACATGGATGAGGGAAAGGGAAGAGCTGAACACTTCAAATGGGAAGCTTCCATGCCATATGATAGATGTAAAAGTTTCTGAGAATTCCCTGAAAGGAAATTTTATTTCCTTTAGCCACAGACTTGTGATTTCTGAAAATCAGACTCAGAGTCTTATTGTTAGAGTAGCAGCTTTACAATGTAAACTGAACTCTCAATCTTGCATGGTGTCTACCATTAAAGTGAGGGCAGTGATTGGAAAGGAGTAGGACCTTGAACAATGGGATGGCGACATATGGATTGATAATGATGGTGGTGGAGAGGATGAAACCTTAGATCATGTTGAGTCTTTTCTAGATAACCCTGTATTAGTCTGCCCTGATGGCATAGCCACCACACCTCCAGCCTGCCCTGAGGTGTTGGCCACGCAACCTCTACCTGAAGGGATTCACCCTTGAGTGATTAATTGTGTTTCACCAGATGAAACTGCAAGTGAATGCCCTGAAGCAATTGACTTGGAAGATACTTCTAATTCTTCTTATGACCCACCCCCACCACTCCTCATTTCTTACAGACCTATAACTAGGCTAAAGTCCCAACAAGACCTAAAAGGTAATACAAAGCATCACCCATAAAAAGGTACATTATACTCCAGAAGAACTGCATGAGTTTTTCAATTTATATAGACAGAAATCAGGGCAGTATGTGTGGCAATGTATTTTAAGGGTGTGAGATAATGGTGGGAGGAATATAAAGCTGGATGAGGCTGAATTTATTGATATGGACTCACTAGGCAGAGATTCTGCATTCAGTGTTATAGTTGGAGGGGTTAGAAAGGCATTAACAAATTGTTTGGATGGTTGGCTGGAAACATGGATCAAATGGTGGTGGATATTACCTGACATTGAAATGTCAAAACTTCCCTGGTATAATGTAGATGAGGGGATCCTCATGCTTAGAGAGATTGGTATGTTAGAGTAGATTTATCATGGAAAGCCTGTTCATATGTCAACACCTTTTACCAGAACTATGAGAAATAAATTCATGAGACTAGTTCCATCATCCCTGAGAAACTCTGTAGTCACCCTTCTCTGTAGGTCAGATATTAATGTGGGGACTGCTGTCACTGAGCTGGAATCTTTAAACACAATAGGGCTGATCATATTCCAAGTAGGCAGAGGCCAGGTGGCAGCACTTAATTGCCAAAGACAAGGTAGATGTGGCTATCATAATGGACAGCAGACTCAAAGCAGGAGTCATAATAAGCTGACTCACAGAGACTTGTGGTATTGGCTACTAGATCATGAGGTACATAGAAATGCAATAGATGGGCAGTCTACTAAATTCTTGTTTGAACTGTATAAGCAAAAGTGTTCTAGGTCAAATGAGAAGAAGACTCATTCAAATTACAAAAACAGAGCCACAGCCCCTTAATCAATTTCTAGACTTGAGACAGCTTACAGACCCAGATCCCCTTGAATGAGGGGAAGTCCAGGTCCTTTTGGGGGAGGATCCTGTTACACTGCCACAAATTTATACTGTTTATCTTCCTCCAAGCCTTCCCCAAGGAGACCGATGGCCTACCAGGGTAACTGTAAGTTGAGGAAAAGGAAATGATCAGATATATGGAGGATTATTAGATACTGGTTCAGAAGTCACTTTAATTCCAGGGTACCCAAAATGTCACTCTGATCCACAAGTCAGAGTGGGGGTTTATGGTGGTCAGATGATCGATGGGAATTTAGCTCAGGTCCATCTCACAGTGGGTCCAGTGGGTCCTGCTGTGACCCATGGACCCACAGCTACATGATTGTAGGTTGATTACATTGGACCACTCACATCATGGAAGGGGCAGTGATTTGTTCTAATTGGAATAGACACCTACTCTGGATATGGGTTTGCTTTCCCTGCACATAATGCTTCTGCCAAAAGTGCCATCTGTGGACTTACAGAATGCCTTATTCAACATCATGATATTCAACACAGCATTTCTTCTGATCAAGAAACCCACTTCACATCAAATGAAGTGCAGGGAATTCTTTGGTCTTACCATGTTCCTCATCATCCACAGGCCTCTGGATTGATAGAGCAGTGGAATGGCCCTTTGAAAACTAAATCATAGTGCCAACTAGGTGGCAATACCTTTCAGGGCTGGAATGATGTTCTCCAAGAGGCTGTGTATGCTCAAATATGTGTCCACTTTATAGTGCTCTTTCTCCCATAGCCTGTATTCATGGATTCAGGAATCAAAGACTGGAATCACAGTAAGCCTTTTTGTAAAAATTGATGTTGATTTAAAAATTTATATGGAAATACAAAGGAATAGAATAGCCAAACAATTTTGAAAAGCAATAAAACTGTAGGACTTATGAAAAAAAAAAAGCCATGGTCAGTGGAGAAGTGAACTCATCATGGACTGGACCTCATGGTGACCTGCCAGTAGAGTGCAGGATGGGCACTGGAAGTTTCCACATACAGCAATTTATTGCTGTTTACTTTAATTTATCAGTCTCTTCCTCCTGCTCTTCCCTGAATGCTCTACTGTATTGTTCTCATCCTCAGAGTTTCAAACCAGCTGTTTGACCCATCTCATAGGGTCATTTTGAGGATTAAATTAATATTAAACTCAGACTAGTGCAGTACATGAAAGGTACTCAATAAATTTTAGCAGTCTAATTTATTCCAGTTCTTTGAAGAATGACATCCTATATTTGCTTTGCTCAGTGAATATCATTGAGCCAAACTGATGGCTTAACCTGTAGTTTTCATTCTTTACTATTCTGCTTAAATAGGAAATACTAAGCTTTTTAAAAAACGTGAATCTACTTCTGTTTACATTAGAGCTGGCATAATGGCAGTGGTAGCTGAGAGGAGAGTCTTGACTATGGTGATGAGATTGTCAAAGTATTTTATTTTTTTAAATCCTATGGGAATTTTGTCTTCAAATATTGAAGTTAATATATATATATGCATATATATGCATATATATTGCATTCGCAGGCCCAGAGACTCAAACCCAGGTCTTCAGCATGACAGACGAGAATTCTATTGCTATCTGATCATGGCTTTGGATTAGTGAATTCAGAACACTGGGGGTCCAGCTCTGAGGGAAGCAATTTTTTTCACTCAACCTAGACAAAGGTGTTTCAACACCACTCTGGACAAGGGTGGAGATGGTGGTGATTTGAAGATGCAGTGTTTCCTCACAGCTGTAAGGAATAGTTAGCTGAAAGGCTACATTGGTGGGGCAAAGCAGGAAATTTTAGCTTTGGGGGGTAGCCATCAGAGAAAATCTTGGCACTCTTCCTAATTCCCCCCTCCCCAGGGTACATTGGAGCCTGTTTGCCACTCATTTGTGGTTCACTGGCCCTGTTTCATTTGGAAAAGACTGGATGTTGGAGTCTCTCCTCCAAGAATTTGCCCCCTAGGCAAACATCTTGAGACTATAAAAGGAGTGAAAAAGAAAGAAAGAAAGAAAAAAACAACAAAAAATCTATAGAGGCAGACAGTTTGGGAAAAAGCCCTGCCATCTTTAAGTACCTAAGAGAGGAAGAGCTATCTCCTGGGACACAGAAGGGGCAAACAAACTCCTATAAACAGGACTACTACAAAACAACTAACAAGCAAAATCCAAGAACAAGATGGAGGCCCCAAAAGAGGGAGAAAACTCTCCATGATGCATTCACCTTGGGAAGACCTTCCTGATAGGAAGGATGAAAATCAAGAGAATCTGTCTTGTCACCAGCTGGTTGCAAAACCAAGAAACAAACAACTCAGGGAATAAATCCCAGAGTTACACTTTAACATATTAAAGTGTATGATATGCAACAAAAATGCAAATTACAAACGAAGAAACAGGATATGATGGCTCATCCAAAGGAAGAGAATGGAAATACAGAAAATACCAATGAAGAAGAAGAGGATGTGAGCATATTGAAAAAATATCTTTAAAAAAATCTTTAAAATCCTCAATGAGATTAAGGAAATTATGGAAAAAAGAAATAAGAGATATCACAAAAACAATGAACAAACAAGATGAGAGTCTAAGTAAAGAGATAGAAATCTTTAAAGCAACCCAACAGAATTACCCCACTTCAGGACCACAATAACTTAAATGAATAATGCCCAGGAGGGTCTCAGAAGCATATTGGAGGAAGCTTAAGAAAAAGTCAATGGGGCAGGCCATGGTGGCTCAGCAGGCACTCCTGCCATGCTGGAGACACGGGTTTCTTTCCTGGTGCCTGCCCATGTAAAAAAAAAAATAACAGTAATAATAATTAAATAATAAAAAATAAAAAGTCAATGGACTTGAAGACAAGGCACTTAAAATGGGACAGGCTGAGGACCAAAAAGAAAAAAAGAAATATTAAAAGTGAAAATAACTAAGACACCTCAGGGGCAACATCAGGGGAACCAATATAGATGTTATTGGAGCCCCAGAAGGAGAACAAAGAGAAAAAGAGGTTGAAGGCATGGCCAAAGATATAATGACAGAGAACTTCCCATACTTAGCAAAAGACTTTACCAAATAAGATAAACATGAAGAAAAATATACCTCATCATATATTGATCACACTATCAAATGCAAAGGACAAGGAAAGAGTTCTCAAAGATGCAAGATAAAGCTATATACTATATACAAGGCACATCCAATTCAAATGAGTGCAGATTTCTTATCAGAAACCATGGAGGAAAGAAGTCAATGGATTGAAATACTTAAACTCCTGAAATAAAACAATTATCAGTCAAGAGTTTTACATCCAGTGATGCTCCCTTTCAAAAATGAGGGTGAGATTAATCCATTCCCAGATAAATGAAAGCTGACAGAGTTCATCACCAGTAGACCTGCCCTAAAAGCAATGCTAAAGGGAACTCTTCAGACCAAAGTGACAGAACACTAGTTGGTGGTTTATAACAGCTTAAAGAATGACGGCCTGTGGTAAAAATAATCATTTGGATAATTACAAATGCCAGTATTATTGTATTGTTTGGTATTTCACTCCACTTCTTACTTCCTACAGTTGCTAAACTGCAAATGCATGAAAAGTAATGAGAAATCTAGGTCTTTGGACATACACGGCATAAAAAATATCATTGTACAAAATAAATGGTGGGGGACCAAATAAATGTCAGGAGGACAAAGTCTATGTGCATGCAATTGAAGTTAATTAGGTATCAAAGCTGATATGATTGTTACATATTTTAGGATTTCATTTTTTAAGCCTATGATAACCACATGGTAAAAAGATGAAAAAATATTCAGATATAAAATGAGAAGGTACTTAGTATGTTAAAACACAAAAAATCCAATAAATATAAATTAAGCATTAACAGAAATAATGGACACAACAAAGCATAAATCTTACAAAGACTGAACAGCAAAATAGCAGAAGAAAGTGCAGTATCATCAGTTATGGCTTTAAATATAAATGGATTAAATTCCCTAGTCAAGGTAGAGATTGACAGAATGGATATAGAAAAGCATGATCCTACTATATACTGCCTGCAAATGACTCACATTAAATTCAAGATACAAGCAGGTTGAGAGTGAAAGGATGTAAAAAAAAATAAAAAATACTATGCAAGTAGTATCCAAATCAGATCTAATGTGACTAAACTAATGTTAGGTAAAATAGACTTTAAGTAAAAAACAGCCTATTTTGAAGGAATAAATTGACGGTTCTTTATCAATAGCAGAAGATTTTAATGCAACACTCTTAATAACAGGTAGAGTATCTAGTCTGAAGATCAATATGGAAGTACAGTACTTGAATGGTACGCTAAAACAACTGGACCTAATGACATATTTAGAACATTGCACCCAATGTAAACAGAACACACATTCTTCTTGAGTGCACATGGATCATTCTCCAAGATAAACCATATTTTGAGTCACAAATCAAGTCTCAAGAACTTAAAGAGTATTGAAATCATATAATGTGTATTCTCTGACTGCAATGGAATGAAGCTTGAAATCCATAATAGAGGGATAAATGGAAAATTCACAAATATGTAGAGATTGAACAGCATAATGTTAAAAAAAAAATGATTACTCTCCCCTACATGGGACATGAAATCCAGAGGTGAAAGTCTCCCTGGTCGCATGGGAAATGACTCCCAGTGTTGAGTCCAGCCATGGCACAATGGGGTCAATAATGCCATCCTGATCAAAATGGGGGAAAGAAGTGTAACTAATAAAGTATCAGTGCCAGAGAGAGTTCAAATAGAGTTGAGAGGCTACTCTGGAGGTCACTCTTATGCAAGCTTCATTTAGGCATTGCTACCTGTCATAACTTACCAAACACCAACCAGAACTATTCCAGCCAATCCTAAAGAACACCTAAGGCAATATATAAGATTCTACAAAAGTTTCATGCATGAGGCTTTCCAGAAACCTACAACCTCCATATGGGTCCTTGGACCAGTTAGTCCTGAAACATAGGGAGCTGATGCCCAGCCTCTCCAAAGCATCAGCTAGTTCCATTTCCCTAATCCATATTATTGACAGCCCTTCCCAACATGAAAAAGTTAGAATGGCCATAGCCCAAATACCCATAAAGAGTGATATAGAACAATCAAAGGTGATGGTGGAGTTATACAGAGAAGGTAGGGTTTAACAAATGCATATGATTACTGAATCATTAAATTGGTATTTCTTTTAGTCACTATATCTTAAAGCTGCTAGAAGTAAAAACCTTTAATTGTGGAATTGTATCCCATACCAAATTCTGAAATCTGTTCTACAACTAATGGTTGTGCTGTGCTTTGAAAATATTTGTTTTTTTTTGTATGCGTTATTTTTCACAAAAAAGAAAAAAAATCTATTGTGATGATAAAAAAAAATATTCCTTCTAGCCTTCTATATTCTGGAGCAGCTACCATACCATAGATTGTATGGTAGCCCATGACAAACTCTTGGATATATCCCGTAACTACGTGTTGAAGAGTGCTTTGAAAATTATTGTTTTTTTCCTTTCTTTGCTTTGTATATATGTTATATTATACAATAAAAAGCTTTTAAAAAACAATGGATTAAAGAGGAAAGCAAAAGCAAAATTAGGGAATATCTTAAGGCAATTAAAAATGAATATAAAGCATACTAAAACTTATGGGATGTTAAGAAGGTAGGGATGAGTGGTAAATTTAGAGTTCTAAATGCTTACATTAAAAAAGAAGAAAGACTTCAAATCAGAGACCTAACTTTCAAATTGGAAAAACTACTAAAAAGAAGAGAAAACTAAACCCAAAGTGAGCAGAAGGAAGAAAAAAACAAACATTAGAACAAAGACAAATGAAATAGAAAATAGTAACAAAAATAGAGAAAATAAACAGAATAAAAAGTTGTTTCTATGAACAGATAAAAAAGAAATAAAATCAAATTGAGAAAACTTTAGCTAGATTGACAAAGAAAAAAAGAGAGAGGATACAAAGAATTAAAATCAGAAATGAAAAGTGGGACATCACTACTGAGCACACTGAAATAAAAAGAATCATAAGAAGATTCTGTTAACAACTGTATGCCAATAAATTAGATAGCCTAGATGAAATGAGCAAATTCTTTAAAACACACAAGCTTCCTACATTGACTCAAGAAGAAATTGAAAATCACAGCAAACTAATTACTGGTAAAGAGATTGAATCAAAATCCAAAACCTTCCAACAAAGAAAGCCCAGGATCAGTTGGCTTCACAAGGGAATTCTATGAAACATTCCAAGAGGACCTAACTCCTTTTCTGCTCAGACTCTCCCAAATAATTGAAGAGGAGGGGACACTACCTCATTCTATGAGGCAAGTGTCATCCACATACCAAAGCCAGATCAGGATACCACAAGAAAAGAAAACTACAGACCAATACCTCCTATGAATAAAAATTCAAAAAATGAACAAAATACTAGCAAACTGAATCCAACAACATGTTGAAAGAATTTCCAAACCAATAATGTTGCTTCGTGTAAGATTACCTAAACGAGAGTCTACATTGGTTTAAAGGAAGCAGGTAGACATGAAGTCTCACCTATACATACACTGGGATGCTGATGTGGCTAGGTGTTGGATTTTTGTTTTGGGGGAAGGGAGATCAATTTTATCAAACCCAAAGGAGAGTCAGGTTAGAACTAGGCACTCTGGAAACAGAGATGGAAGGACAGTTGATTCTGATAAGGAAAGAATATCTACAATATTCTAAAGTGAAACTGACATAAATGCTTATTAGAACCTTGGAGAACTGAAAAACCAACTGCTTCTCAATTCCTGATGAAGGCACTATCTGCAGCAGTTTAGTTGCAGCAGTTTTATCAAGGGATAAAGGGGATGCAGTATGTTAAACAATCCAGAAGCCTGATAGTAGAGAAGATATTGAATGCTGATTTCTTCCCCAAGCTGGGCATGGGAAGAAGGGGATGATGGGCTGAACACAGAGGCAAGTGTTTTAGTTTGTTAATGCTGCCAGAAATGCAATATAACAGAAATGGGTTGGATTTTATAAAGGTAATGTATGATGCTAAAAGTTTATAGTTCTAAGACCATAAATATGTCCAAACTAAGGCATCCATAGAAAGATACCTTGACTCAAAAAGTCAATCTGTGAAGGCACATGACCGGCATCTGCTGGTCTTTTGGCTTCACAAATGGCTTCCCAGGGGCATTTTCTTTCTGCATCTCCAAAGGTCTCTGTCTGTGTCTGCTCTGAAGTTTTTTTAAAAAAATGTTTCCCTCTTAAAGGACTCTAGTATGTGACCCACCTTGAATGGGTAGAGACACATCTCCACAGAAACAACTTCATAAAAAAGGTCCCACCAAACAATATTGAATTAGGATTAAAGAACATGGCTTTTCTGGGGTAAACAACAATTTAAAACTGGCACAGCACAAATGTAAAGGAGGTATCAGTGTAAAAACTGGTTTAGAAAATGTTTCCATATGGTGATTTTTTTATGAAATGGCTGGTTGCCAATAGATAACTACCAAGTTATGAGAGAATTTATTTAACAAAAGAAGCTACACAACTTGCAAAGCCTGTGGATATTTATCTACAAATTCATCCTTAAATGCCCATGTGAGATGCTAAAATGGATGATATTACCTTCCATGGAAGACACATTAGTTTACTAGAGCTGCTATAAAAGTACCACAAACTGGATGACATAAACACAAATAATTTATTCTTTCACAGTTCTGGAGAGTAGAAGTCTGAAATCAAAGTACAGGTAGAGCATGCTTCCTCTGAAGCTTCTGTGAAAAGTCCTTTCTTACCACTTCCAACTGCTTGCTTGGATTGTGGTAATAACACTCCAGTTTCTGCCATCATCTTCATGTGGCAGTTTTCTCTCTGTGTCTGTATGTTCACATGGACTTCTTCCCTACATGTATCTCATCTCTTTTTCTCTAAGGACACCAGTCCTATTGAAATAATAGGTATTACTTGATAATTTCTTTTTGTATGGGCAGGCACTGGGAATTGAATTCGAGTCTCCAGCATGGCAGGCAAGAATTCTGCCACTGAGCCATTGAACCACCCCAGATTTACTTGATCTTAATTTAATTATACCTGCAATGACCTTATTTCCAAATAATGCCATCCTGAGGAGCTGAGGGTGAAGACTTCAACTTCTACTTAGGGACTACAAATAAACCCATAACAGAGGACAATGCAAAAGAAATCCTTCCAGAGAGCCAAAGAAGGGGTTCCCAGATAAACTAAACAAAGGTTTACTCTTTTAGAGAAACAGTCATCACTTTTTTCCTTCCTCAGTGAGAATTGATAAATTATGTGGGCAAATGATTACTGTATGTTTTGTAGTTTCTCTTCCCCAAATGAAGACTTTAATATCTAATAATGGAAATTGCATATGATAGGCCAAATGCAAAGGCCCTGAATCCCTAACTGCCTGATGTTGCATTTGTCCAGGTCAAGATAGTCTAGACTTTTACAAAAAAGAGAAATCTCATATTAATTTAGGTTTCTATTTTTTTTTACAATAGAATCTAATCCTAATTGTTAGACAAGTGAAGGTATTTAAGCTTTCTTTTATAGGCAATAGAAAATTATGGAACAATTTTATTCACAGAAATGGCACGGGCCTATGTGTGTTTTAGAAAAGTTACATTGAACTATAAAGAGTTTATTTGAGTAGAACAATGTGGTAGTTCATATATACTAGTATAGAGGATATTGCAATGATGCAAGTGAGAGATAGCAAGGAGAAAATTGAAGATCTTAATTATGAGTGTACTAATGGATGTATCCAATAGATATTTGAAGCTGCTTACCAGCCTGTGAACCTAGAATCTACAGGTAAATACAGGGTGAAGAATGCAGTGCACAGTGCTCAAAACTCTGAGCTTTGATGAAAGTTTCAAAGAAATGTAGATTGTAAATTTTGAACAAGAACATCGACACTGATAATAATTGCTGTGAAGCCCAGTAATTTAAGAGGTAACAAAGTCTAAAACAAGAAGAAGTGTTGTGTAAGTAAATTGAAACAGAATCAGGCAATGAAAAAATGAAGTAGACTATTTCAAGCAAAAGATAGCATCAGCATATTTGGTATAACATTTCATTAACATTACACATTTTGTTAAATTTACAATTGATTTTGGCAACATTAAAGCATTCAGATGCTTCAGAGAAGCAGTTTCAGTAGATTTGTGGCATGGAAGCCAGAAATTAGAAACTTCTTAAATAGTTTAGATATCTGGGTGACCTGAAACCAGAAAGATACTGTATTTATGAATAGTAGGATAAGCACTTTAAAACTGAGTTTTAATTTTTCAGCCTTGGAAATATCTTTCACCAAAGACACATTTAATAACATACGTGGTACTGGTGGTGATCAATGATTTGAAACGATACCTAAGTGTATGGCAGGGATAAATATATCACAAATATTCTCTGATACTTATAACTGTTACATATAGTGCTATGGAAAAAAGGAAGGATAATCATTCCCCTGGCTTCATGTTTCCATGGGGATAGATTTCTGTAAAACTCACATAGCTGACCTTTCTCTATGCTCCTTACCCACACCTCACCAAGGAAAACTATATGATTATTTGAAGGGGGAATGCAAAATGGGGATATCTACTGGTCCATATATCTCTGTGTAATAATCATATCTATTTACAGGGTACAAGTGCTGTGATTTTTTTGTATTTCTTTCTCTGTGTTCAGACAAATGTAAGGAAACAATCTTGGTAAGTGTTTCTACACCTCGGAATCAAGTTTTTCTTTGTGTGTACTCCCTGTGATCTCATGTAAGAGTGAAGGAGTAAGAAAAGGTAAAAAGTGTCAGCATGCTTTGGGCTATATTGCTAGAACATGTACAACAATCCATCTATAAGTAACACAGACAAACATTTTATCACTATCTGTCTTTATTTGATTTCTTATATCCAATTCAATTGACTCTTTTCCTTATAAAGGGAAGAAATAAATATTCTTATGTCTTTATAAAACCCTAACAATGAAAAAAGTGAAGAAAAGGATGTGGGGTTGATGCTGTTTCCTACTCTTTCATTTCTCATCTTTTCCACTCCTTTTATTGAAGTGCAGACTGCATAGAAAAACCATAAGTAAAATGGATTGGGTGTCTTGATCTGCTTTTGAAGATTTTGAGGATTTCAACATTCAAATACATATGGTGCAAGGAATTATGTTGATAGATTGGAACTGCCACCAAGATCATAGATAAAAATATGCATTTAGGTGGTTCATACCTGTATTAGTTAGGGTTCACTAGAGAAACAGAATCAGCAGGAGATATATGTAAATATAAAACTTATAAAAGTGTCTCATGCAACCATGGGGACATAGAGTCCAAGATCTGCAAGGCAGGCCACAAGCCAGCAGTTCCAAAGAAGGACCAATAAACTCTCAGGAGAGGCTGGCTTGTTGAAGCAGAAAGAATGACTATCTTCTGAATTCTCCTTAAAAGCCTTTCAGTGATTAGATTAAGTGTCACTCACAGCAGAATGTACTCCCCTTAGCTGATTGCAATGGATGCAGCCAATGTGATCATGATTTAAGTCCATGAAATGTCCTGATGGCAACAGACAGGCCAGTGCTTGGCAGACCAGACAATTGAGCACCACCATCTGGCCAAGTTGACACATGAACCTGACCATCACAGTCCACCACCCATCGTCAACCTGGCAGCTGTACACATCACCTTAAACCATACTTAATCTCTAAGTAGAAAACAATATTAGACACCTTTTTTCCTTGCCAAATGATAATCAACTGTTCTGCATACATCCAGAAGTACATTAAATCTCTCCAGTATAGGGTGCAAGCCCTTGGGTAACATTCCTTCCTAAGCTTGATATCCTACAACTTAAATATTATAACATGAACAAAACAGCTTATGTCATATGTTAAAGGGGATAAAATGAAGAGGAACACAAAGATATTTAATTTATGTATAATTACATAGATAAAGAAAGGGAGAAATATTTTTGCCACCACAGTCCTCATTTCTGTAACTAATCACATGGTCATAGATCATATTTATAATTACCTTATGCTACTACCCATTGCAAGTTCCTTTTACCCTCAACAAGCACTTTAGCTGGCTGTGGTTCATTGCTTGGTGGGGTACCCAAACCTTCATTCCTGAAGTTTTAGAGCCATTAGTATTCCTGCCTGGATTGGGTTGTTGCAGTTTTACATTGTATTCAATCACAGGGCATGGTAGTATGAAGAAATGCCCTAGGGGATCTCCTATATTCCAGGAAAACTCTTCTTTACCTCCATTGTGTAGTTGAAGTCTTATTTCCCCATGATAGTCAGGGTCAATCATCCCAGCCAGTAAAGTAATTCCCTTCTTATCTTGTTGATCCAGGGACATGAGTAGCTCAAAGAGACCAGGCGATGGTCTTAGATTCCAGTTCAATGGAATCGTTGTTGTTTCTCCTGATGGAAGCACTCCCTCTTCTGGAGATAAATTCTGTAAACCAGCAGAGCTCAAGATTGCAGGAACAGAAAGCAAAAATTTTCCTAGTGGATCTTTAGTGAGAATAGTGAGTGCTGCCACTCCTATTTCCTCTCCTTGATTCCTGGACCCATGAATCCTAGTTATGGGAGAAATAGCACCATACAGTGGATGTTGATTCAGAGCATACGCAGCCTCCTGGAGAACATCACTTCAGCCCTGCAAGGTATTGCTACCTTGTTGGAAGTGTAATTGAGTTTTCAAAAGGCCATTCCAAAGTTCTATCAAGCCAACTGCCTCTGGATGATAGGGAACATAGTAAGAACCTTTTTATATGTATGCATTAAAACTCTGTATTATGCATTCATCTTCTCCAAGTCATGCTCCTAATTTCCAAGTATTGGAATCTTGGTACTCAGGATCACAGAGAATTCTTGAGGAAATCCCTGTAAGTAAAGCAAAACCCAGAAAATACTGACCTTACGATTTATACTATGAAAAGGAAACAAAGAAAAACCTTCAGATCTGATATACTTGCACAAATTTTCATCCAATAATAAAGACAATTTGTTTTTCCCTATTTTTTTTAACTTGACATCCTGGAAATTGTGGGTTTCTAAGTTGATGACCTCTGAAAACAATGCTACATGTGCGGTCGACATCTGAATTTGTACCAGCATAATCAAAGGCATACACAATTATTAGAAGAGCAATTTAAAAAAGGAAAAACAATCTGGCAAAGAGAAATGTCTAAGAAATAAACTTACTTTTTATTCTTTAGTTCAGCATTCACTGTTATTTCCCACACTACTTTTTACTCTTTAACTTCAGGAAGTTATACTTTTAAAGGGAGATAAAGTCAATTCACAATTTATAATAACTCAATAAACTGCTTTTCATGTTTTATTAAGTTTTGAATATTTTGGAAATGACATTTGGTTTTTTTCTGACATAATTGATTAATGCTTTAGCAAACTAACAGAAACAAGTTTCTGACCTTTCTCATTCTTCAGTCTTTGAAATCATAAGATTTCTATTTTATAATTTCATAAATTGCAACATTTATTCATCTACTTAATATTGATTGTAAAATAAGGAGGGAACATGTCTCTATTCATTTCAGAGGGTATCAAAAACAAAAACACAATATTTTTAAAGATATTTAAGAGAAAACTATAAAACAACATCCTTTATAAATGTAGACACAAAAGCCTCATAAAATAAAATTTAATAGAATCCATAAATGCGTGGATGTATCTTACAATTTGTGTTTCAGTTAAGAAATGAAAGAGTTTATCAACATTTGAAAATCAATCAATGTAATTTATTTCTTTTTTAAAAAAAGTAAAAATGAAAAACTATATGATAATATCAACAGATAAAATATTTCAAAAACACTTGGCATTGATCAACATGGTGATGTAAGACATCCCCCTGGAACAGTTTCTCCTCAATATCAACAAATAAAAGGACACATTTCACTGGATTAGAGCTCTGGAAGATGATAGAGACTGGAGAAGGACTCTATATATGCTGATTAAGAGAAAAAGTAAAAGAAAAATAATGTCAAAGATCAGGTGAGATTTCCCTCCAAGACTCACGACTCTCTTTCACTTCATCCCTGTGAAATTTAGGCATCCTTCAGAGGCAGCACAACCCAAGTGTCTCCTGCCATAGAGGCAGACTATACAGCCACTCACAGCAACAAGTTAGAATCACCTCCCCAACATACCCAGGTACACATACACAGAGACCCTGGATGGAATACAAGCTTCTGAAGAGTCCTACATATGAAAGAACCCATAAAAAAAAAAAAGAGAGAGTGAGACCACAAAAGAAATGTTGGGAAGAGGTACACACACTCAATCCAGCATCTGTTCATTGGACCACCTACATGCAAAGTGAACCTTTCTGTATTGATTGACCTTGCTGGAATGAACCCATTTGAGTTCCTGAGGTGAGATACCCTAACGGGGAAGAAACTGGAGACAGAAAAGTCTCATAGAAAAAAACTGAGCTGCTGTAACATAAGGTGGATTCCAGAACTGAAAGGTGTAAGGAAAAGAGGGCGTTGAGTGAGGAAGATAATTTAAACTAATCATAGGGACTGGGAAGAAAATTCTGCCCCAAAACAAAGAGAGTTCAAGATTTCCAGAGAAGGAACAGGGGAAAAGGAGCTTTCTCCTGGAGATGAAACAGTTGCACAGAAAGTGCAATATTAGAAATTGTATCACATATCGAGGGCAAGAAACAGAAGCAGATGAGCTGAGAAATTTTGAACATTAAATAGAAACTACTCCTAAGGTCCAGAATAAGTTGGACCAAGCATCAAATAAATGCCTTAATGCAAAACAAATCAATAATAAAACCCTGGACATGAGGGAGAAACTGACCTTCAGAATTAATATACCAGAATTGATAATCAGATATCCAGATGAGAGCACAACATATCAAAACTTTTGGGATGCAGTGAGGGCAATGAGGAAAGGGAATTTAGTAACCCTAAATTCTTACATTAAAGAAGGAGAAAGAGCTAAAATCAGAAACCTAACTGCACACATGAAGGAACTAGACAAAGAACTTCAAACTAAACCAAAGACAAGCAAAAGAAAGAAATCACAAAGATTAGAGAAGAAATAAATGAATTATTGAATTAAAAAATCAATAAAGAGCATTGGCAAAACCAAAAATTGGTTCTTTGAAAAGATCAGTAAAATTTGCAAACCTTTACATTAGACTGATGAGAGAAAAAGAGAGAGATGCAAATAAATAAAATCATAAATGGAAAGGAGGACACTACTACTGACCCCACATAAATGATAAAAGACCATAAAAGGATAGACCCAAGTATATGCCAACAAATTACACAACCCAGATGAAATGGACAAACTTTTAGAAACACATAGCTAATCTACACTGACTCCAGATGAAATATAAGATCTCACCAGACCAATAACAAGTAAAGAGATTGAATCAGTCATCAATAACCTCCCAACAGAAAAACAGTCCAGGGCCAGATGATTTCATGATAAATTCTACCAAATATGCCAAGAATAATTAATCCCAATCATGTTAAAACTGTTTAACCCTTATGAATATACATTTAGAAATCCTCAACAAAATACTTGCAAATTGAACCGAACAGCACACTGAAAGAATTATACTCCATTATCAGGTGTGTTTTATCCCAAGAATGGGTCAACACAAGAAAATCAATTAATGTAACCCCACATTGACAAAATGAAGAAAAAATCCATATAATCATCTCCATTGAAGCACAAGTGGCATTTGACAAAATCAAGCATCTTTATAAAATCATTTAGAAAAATAGAAATGGAAAGAAACGATCTCAACATGACAAAGCCAGATAAGAAAAACTCACAGCTAACATCATATCAATGGTGAAAAACTTAAAGCTTTCCTTCTTATATCTGGAACAGTTCAAGGATAACATTGTTATTCAACATTGTGTTGGAAGTTCTAGCAGCACTTAGGCATGAAAAAGAAATAAAAGGAATCTAAATTGGAAAGAAAGAAGTAAAACTTTCACTATTTGCAGATTACAGATTGCAGATTACAAGTCTTTTCCACAATTAATGGTGTGAGAACTGGATATTCATGTACAAAAGAATGAAGGAGGTCCCCTATCTTCCATAATATACAAAATTGATCTCACTATTAATCAAAGATCTAAATATAAGAATCAGCACTATAACACTCCTGGAAGAAAATGTAGGGAAGCATCTTCAGGATCTTGTGCTGGGCAATGATTTTCTTAGACTTCACACCAAAACACAAACAAGAAAAAAAAATTAGATACATAGGACCTCACCAAAATTAAAACCTTCTGTGTGTCTAAGGACTTTATCATGAAAATGAAAAGATAACCTATTTGACAGGAGAAAATATTTGAAAATCATATATATGATAAGGGTTTAAGACCCAGAATAGATCAAGATATCCCACAACTCAACAATAAAAAGACAACCCAATTTAAACAAGGGGAAAAGAATTGAATAGCTATTTCCCCAAAGAAGATATATGAATGACTTTTTAAAAGCACTTGAAAAGATACTCAATGTCATTAGCTATTGGGGCATGTAATTCAAAACCACAATGAGATACCATTTCATAGCCACTACAATGGCTAATATTAAAAAACAGAGAGCTACAAGTGCTCTCTTGTACAAATAACTAGAATAAGAAAACTCATAAAAGTTGAATCTAAAACATAAGTTATCAAGTTGAGGGAAGTAATGGGGAGTTATTGCTTAATTTGTACAGAATTTTTATTTGAGTTGATTGTAAAATTTTGGAGATTGACAGTGGTGATGGTAGTATAGCATTGTGAATACCCTTATCAATACTGAATTATATATGAGAGTGTGGTTAAAAGAGGAAAATATAGGTTATATAAATTTTACCTGGATTAGAATTAAAAGGTAAAATATAAGGTTACAATTCAGTGAACCTTAATGTACATGATGGACTATAGTTAATAGCACAGTCATAAAAATGTTCTTTCATGTATTATGTATTATGGCAAATGTGCCACACTAATGCAAGGTGTTAGTAATAGGGTGGTATATTAGGAGAAATATATCCTATTGTAAAATATGGACTATATTTAATAAAATTATAGCATTATTTCACCAATTGTAACAAAGGTGGCATACTAACACAAAGTGTTAACAATAGGGGTTTGGGGTGTGTGGTAGTTAGATTCATTTGTCAACTTGGCCGGGTGAAGGCACCTAGTTCTGTTGCTGTAGACATGAGCCAATGGTATGTGAACCACATCTGTTGCTCATTACATCTGCAGTCAGCTAGGAGGTGTGCCTGCTGCAATGCATGATGTTTGACTTAACTGGCTAGTGCTTAAATTAGAGAGTGCGTAGCACAGCCCAAGCAGCTCAGCATACCTCATCTCAGCACTTGCAGCTCAACCCAGGCCTTTGGAGATGCAGAAAGGAATCACCCCGGGGAAAGTTGTTGGAACCCAGAGGCCTGGAGAGAAGACCAGAAGAGACCATCCTGTGCCTTCCCAGGTAAGAAAGAACCTCAGATGAAAGTTAGCTGCCTTTCCTCTGAAGAACTAATGAAATAAATCCCCTTTTATTAAAAGCAATCCATCTCTGGTGTGTTGCATTCTGGCAGCTAGCAAACTAGAACAGGGGTGTATGGGGATGCTGCATTTTTTGCATAATTTTCTTTATGTTTACAACTTCTCTAATTAAAAAAAATTAAATTAAAAATACATTCAACATCACTAATGAAAAAACTCATAGTAAACTAAGAATAGAATGGAATTTCCTTGACTAGATGACAGATGTCTGCCAAAAAACCCTACAGTTTACATTATTTTTTTAAATTCTAGGCTGAATGTTTTCTCATTATTATTAGGAAACAGACAAAGATATCCATCTAACCACTGATGAAGTGACACAATTGATGATAATGGTAGAAATCAAATTCTGTAAAATGGTGAGGATAAAGCCAACTTAGTTCACTAATAACTGTGATAGATGAATACATGGAGACTTTATGTTGAAAATGTTTAAGAAATTTGGCTAAGGAAATGAAGATAAAAATATAATATTTGGGGATGAAAGTAAAGGTTCTCCATTTCTTCCTCTCTTTTCATTTAGGGATGGGATTGAGTTAAGCCTGCTTAAAAGCTGATGTAAAGGAGCCATAGAAAGGGAGGGAGAAAAACTAGTTAATAAATTACAGTCTACATTACAACTTTCCATAACCTACTTCCAATTAGCATGATTGGCACTACATTTCACTTAGACTGAAATGTGGAAATTCTTATAAGAAAGGCTTAACAATTAAATTTATTTGTCTTCCTTAAAATCTCATAAAATATACTAAGGGCTAGGAGAGTCAAATCATTTTATACAAACAATCTTGTGATATATAAATATGAAATAAAATTTACAATGACAATGGCAAAGAATTGTTTTAAATTGTTATGCTTTAATGAAGGAGAATAAAGAAGGAAAAATACATTTCAGGCTCTAATTGAAATTTCATGACATCCAGTTTGGGGACTTAAACAACCAAGATATTGTAGAGTTGTGTGTGTTTTTTTTTTTAAAGAAGTACAAAAGCTCACAGGTATCCTCTAAATTTCCAAAGGGAATAGAATATTTCTGAACCAGAGAATATAATATTCAACTGGTACACTGGGACAGAGTCTGTACCTTGCTGATAAGAAGGACAATGGAGCAATATAGCTAAAACTGGTTCCAGGGAACATGAAGTTCTTAAACTGAGTACAATATAAAATCTCAAACTATGTCAGCACATCATAAGAAAATTATTTTAGAATGTATGTGCACAGGAATTTAGGAAATAGGGTGATGTAATAGAGGAACTAACAAAATTCAAGAGTGTAGTACAAGGTTCAAGCATCTTAAAATGATGCCCATATTGTCCAAATATTGCCACTGACATTAAATAACTTGAAGCAGAAAAATGACTGTGAAACTTGAAATTAAACCAAGTCTTTCCTTTTTGGAATGACAAAACATTTGAAAAAGTATATTGAACAACATAAGGAATGTGTTGTTGGGGAAATTAAGATGTTTAAGTTAAATAGAACAGATGTCATCAAACCTTTATAGTTTTAAAATGTGCATTTATATGTGGCTTCCCTGGTGGGTATTTAATACAGTCACTTGAGTAGATAATGCATTCTTGAAATGTTCACATGCCCAATACAACTAATAATTTGAAAGATGCTTAAGCTAAGTGTTTCTCAGAAATTTACCATCTGCAACTAGCCTTCTGAAATGTAAACAGTTCCACAAATAGTAATCAATTATGTGACAGAAAGCAGCTAATAACTATTTATCAGAAAAAATATTTATTTGCCAATTCCTCATATCTGTGTTCAAAATTTTGTACCTATTTGAAATAATATTTTATTTTGTATCTGAACTGGTGGTTTCAAAAGCTAATTTGTGAACACAGGTATTTAAATTTCATTTTTCAATTTACTTCATTGGTAAAGGCAGAGAATGATTTATGAAAATCTCCTCCAATAA
Source organism: Myrmecophaga tridactyla (assembly GCA_004026745.1). Lineage (NCBI taxonomy): Eukaryota > Metazoa > Chordata > Mammalia > Pilosa > Myrmecophagidae > Myrmecophaga > Myrmecophaga tridactyla. The sequence continues at coordinate 10,089 of PVIY010025529.1, read as the reverse complement.
TCATAAAAAATTCTTTCAAAAAATGGACAGAACTAACTTCTAAGGACTCTAGAAATTAAACATATGCTTGCAAAAATCCTGGGAGCATTTACTCATAAAGAACAGTTGAATATCTGCAAGAACAATGGGCTTTGCAGCATTTTAACTTGCCCAATTCCCATATCCTCTCTACAGCTCCATGGTAACTTTGAAAACTAGCTGCCCACAATCACAGTGAAAACCAGGAGACTAATTGTCACTAGAGGAATCAGAACTGAGTTGGATCTCCTTCAAAGCCCTTTCTGAGTGCACTTTCATCATTTGACTTATCTGATAGTTCTCTGGAAAATCCCACTGGCAAGAATCCTCATTATTTGATCTGACTCAGAATTTGCCCAGTGTGAATGGCATTTTCCCTAGAGATGTCTGTCAAAAGCAATTTGTAGCAATTGTTTAACATTGCAGCTATGTGAGGCTGCAATAGCTGCTATTGCAGACAACAAGATTATCCAGAAACATAAAAGGAAAAACTGGTTAATGAGGTGAATGTCCCTAAGGACTTGAAATAGCTCTAATATATACCTGGGAAGGTAAAAAGGCCACATATATGCAAAAGGCTGTGAGCATACTCAGGACTGTGTGGATGCTCAAGAAAAATCAAAGACTCTCATCTCTCATATCTGGCTAACCTTGAGATTCTGTGCAAGTAGATATTGAGATATGCCCCAACATGCACACAGAGCTTCTCAGTAAAGACTCAGAGACTTAATAATCCTAGGCATTTGTGTAAATCTCTGTTCAACCATTAGCTAACCACTAATCTAACCTATATGAAAGTTCAGTGGCCACATGACAAAGAATCCAGACTTCACATATTTCATTCAGAAAGGTCATTAAACAAACAAACAGCAACAAGAAGAAAAAGAGTGACCAAAATCTGTGAAAATTGGGAGAATCTGATTTCCAAAGCTGCCACAATGTATTATTTAAAATGTTGTTTTCAAGAAAAAGAAAACTATTGTGCATGCAAAGAAACAAACAGGAAGGCACATACACAGGGAAAACAGTAGTCAGTAGATACCATCCAGGATGACATTCAGATTTTGGATTCACTAAGCAAAGAGTTTAAATCAGCCATTTATATATGTTTAAATAACTAAAGGAAACTATATCTAAAAGAACTAAAGAAATGTCTCACCCAAAAGAAAATATAGGAAAAGTGATATAAATGAGATGAAAAAAGAAAAAAGTAGTAAATCTGGAGTTAAAAAGTGCAATATCTAAAATGAAAAATAATTCACTAGTAATGCTCAGCAGCAGCTTTAATCAGGTAAAAGAAAATAACTCAGTGAAATTCGTTATAAATCAGTTGAGGCTATTCAGTCTGAGGAACAGAAAGAAAAAAAGAATTAACAACATAATAAAAAAAAATTAAAGGAGCCTAAGAAACATGTATGACACCATCAAGTATACTAAAATATGCATAATAGAAGCCCCAACAGAAAGGGAGGAGAAAAAGGCCTAAAAGAATATTTGAAGAAATAAAGGCCAAAACATTCCCAAATTTGATGAAAATCCTTAATCTACATGTCTAAGCAGCATAATGAACTTCAGCCAAGATAAAATTAAAGAGATCCACACTTAGAGAAACCACAATCAAACTCAAAGACAAAGAGAATCTTGAAAACTGTAATGAAAAAAGCAACTCTTCAAGTGCAAAAGAAACAAAAAGTAATACCGGTTTCTCAACAGAAGGCATTAAAGCCAGAAGATAGTCATATGGCATATTTAAAGTGCTGGAAGAAAACCACCATCAACCAGGAATTCAATATCCAGCAAAATGTCTTTTAAAAAAATGAATGAAAAATTAGGACATTTCTAGGTAAACTAAAAGGGAAAATATATCACTAGCGAATCATCACCATGAGAGATACAGAAGAAATTCCTTAAGGAAAAAAAATGAAAGGAGACTAGATAGTAGCTTAATTCTCCAAGAAGAAATAAAGAACAATGGCAAATGTAAGTTACAAAGGTAAACATAAAAGTCATTATGAATATGCTTTTGTGTAATACTTTTCCCCTATCTGATTTGAATGACAACTTCATAAAGCAATATCTATAAATCAGTGTTGATGAGCATACAATGTATAAGGAAGAAATTTGGATGGCAATAGCAGCACAAAGGAGGGGAGTAGAAATGGAGCTCTGCAGGAGAATAGTTTTTGAATACCATTGAAATATAGTTGCTGTTAATTCATACTAGATTGCTATAAATTGAAATGTTAAGTATAATCCTAGAACAATCAATAAAAAACTAAAAAGTATTAATGAAAAACAAGGAACACTGGAATATATGTACTACATAAAAGTAGCAGTAATGGAAGAATTGTGGAACAAAAAGGACATAGAGAAAACAAATAACAAAATGGCAGCTGTAAATTCCACCTTAGTAATTTCAGTAAATACAAATGGATTTAGCACTACATCAAAAGACAGAGATTGGCAAAATGCATTTGAAAAGTGACCTAACTATATGATGTCTACAGGAGACATTTGAAGATACAAATAAATTGAAAGCAAAAGGATGGAAGAATTTATGTCTTGGAAACAGTAACATGAAGACAGCCAGAATGACTATACAATGAGGCAAAATAGACTGCACTTTTTAGAAACATTTTTAATTATGAAATATAGCATACATTCAAAAAAGCAATAAATTTCAAAGTACATTTTAACAAGTAGTTTTAGAACAGATTTCAAAATTTGGTATGGGCTACAGTTCCACAATTTAAGTTTTTGACCTTCTAGTTGCTCCAAGACACTGGAGACTAAAATCAAATATCAGTATGATGATTCAGTAGTAATAATCACTTGTTAAATCATAATTTCTCTGTTATAAACCCTACTTTCCCTTTGATGCTTCTTCCAATCTTTAGGCACATTTGGGCTATGCCCATTCTAATATTTTCCATGTTGAAAAGAGGTGTTGACAATATGGGGTAGGAGGATGGAACTGGTTGATGTTCTTGGAAAGACTAGGTAACTCTGGTTTTCAGGACTTATTTGGCCTAGGAAACATCTGAAGGTTTTAGCTTTCTGAAGAGTAATCTTAGTGCATGAAACATTTTTAGGATCTCAGATAGAGAAGCCAGTGTTCTTTAGGGTTAACAGGAATGTTCTTTGGGTTGAGATTTGGCAAATGATGGCAACTTAAAAGTAGACTTCAGAATAGATTTTCAACTCTTTTTGAACTCAGTTATTCACTGATACCTTGTTTTGTTACATTTCTTTTCCCCACTTAGGTCAGGAAGGTTGTTGATCCCACAATGCCAGGACCAAGCTCATACCTGGGAATCATGTCCCATGTTGCAAGGGAGACTCACACCCCTGAACATCATGTCCCATGTAAGGGAAAAGGTAATCATTTTCTTTGTAGAATTGGGCTTAGAGAGAGAGAGGCTATATCTGAGCAATAAAAGAAGTTATCTGGAAGTAACTCTAAGGTGTAATAATGGGTAGGCTTAACTTCTCTACTACAGAAATGTTTTATAAGAGCAAGCCTCAAGGTCAAAGTCTTGACCTATTAATTTGGGAGTGTCCAGTGTTTTAAACAGTATCTGGGATTTTCCCGGTGTGAAAGTTTAATATTTCCATATTTTTTTCTCCAGTCCATCCAGGGACTTTGCTAATACTTTTTAGTTATCTGCCCAACATACTCTGGGATGTATCCAGGTATTACATTAAGCTTTGAAGAATTACAAAGCCTCATTCACATTCTGGGTTCCATGTGCTTGGGTTGTTTAAACGAACTATCCAGACAGGTTGAGTTAAATTGTATGCTACAGAAAATTTAGGTTTTCAGCAAACTAAGGCTCTCTTCCTTTGCAATCATACAGTAGGTGAATTTCTAAAATACGGACACTGTTATCCTTTACCCTGTATTCTGATTTACCTTAGAATAATCCTCACTTTAAGCCCTGCCTTAAGTTCCTACCAACTAAGTAAGATATTTTATAACAAAGAAATAGTCAATCTTTAAGAAGTTATAACATTACAGACATATATGCACCCAGCAAGAAAACTTCAATATACGTGAAGCAAAAACTGACTGAACTGAAGAAATAGAAAATTTTAAAATAATCAGTGTAGATTCTAATAACCCACTTTCAATAATGGAAATAATAATTAGGTAGAAGATCAAAATGGAAATACAATACTTAAAAAAAATTACAAACCAAACATTTTAACAAAATCTACAAAATGTAATACCTGGTAATAACAAATTAGACAATCTTCTCAAGGTTTATGGAATGTTCTCCAAGATACACCATATTTTAAATCACAAAAAATGTCTTGGTAAATTTAAAAGATTTAATTTTTACAAATATATTTTCTAACCACAATAGAATGAAATTAGAAACCCATAACAGAAGTAAATTTTGGAAACTGAAAAGCAAACTGAGGGTAGTGCAATGGTGGTTCAGTAGCAGAATTCTTCCCTGCCATGCCAGGGACCCAGGTTCAATTCCTGGTGCCTGCCCACGCAAAAAAAAAAAAAAAAAAAGCAAATTGAAAACCAAATTGGTGAAAGGAAAAAAATCAAAGGGGATATTAGAAAATATTTTGAGATGATCAAAAGTAGAAATAAAGCATACCAAAACTTATGGGATGCAGCTAAACAGTGTTTTATGGAAATGTATGGCTATAAATGCCTATATTGAAAGAAGAAGAAAGATCTCAAATCAATAATTTAATCTTCTAACTTATGAAACTGGAAAAAGAAGAGCAAACTAAGATGAAAGACAAAAGAATGAATGAAATGACAACCTTTAAGGTGTAAATAAATGAAAGGAAAAAGTGGAACTATCTCTAATCATAGATGACAAGACCTTTTATATAGAAAATGCTGAGGAACACATACACAAACTATTAAAGCTAATAAAAGAGTTCAGTAAAGTGGCAGAATAGAAAAATGTATATCTATACACAAGCATGAACAATCAAAAATAAATTAAGAAAACAATTCAATTTACAACATAAAATGTAAAAGTATTCAGAAAAAATTAAACAAAAGAAATGCAAGCTGTACACTGAAAAAAATCATTGAATAAAATTAAAGATCTACATCAATGAAAAGACAGTCTGTAAAGAAAAACAAAAAAATTTAAAAAATTAAACAAAAGTCTGTATTCACGGATAGGTAAGCAACATTGTTGACATGGCAATATTCCCCCAAGTTAATCTGCTGATTAATACAATCCCAAACTCTTTTTTTTTCAGCAGTTACATATAGAAATGCAAAAGACACAAAAGAGACAAAGCAATTTTGAAAAATAAGAACACTCTTAAGGACTCCCACTTCCTGATTTCAAAGTGTACTATAAAGCTACAGTAAATTAAAAGTATGGTTCTGGTATTAGTATAGACACATACAAGTGAAAGTTCAGAAAAAAAACAAACATATATTTATGGTCAATTAATTTTTTGACATATACTCCAAGACAATTCAATAGGGGAAAGAAGTCTTTTCAACAAATTTTGTTGTGACAACTGGATATCTGTAATCAAAATATGAAATTCAATCCCAATCTCTCACTATATAAAGAAAATAACTCCAAATGGAATAAAGACCCATATTTAAGAGATAAAACTATTAGAAGAAAACATGAGAACAATATTTTATGACCTTGAATTAAGCTTGCTTTCCTATATATGATACCAAATGCACAAGAAACAAAAGGAAACAATAGATAAATTATACTTCATCAAAATTAAAAACCTTCATCAAAATTAAAAACCTCTGTGCATTAATGGGCATTCTCAAGAAAGTGAAAAGATACAAACATATTTCAAGTCATATAAAAAGGTATAGATAAATGCTTGAGAAAGTAGATTTAAGAGACATCCAATACAATGTGTCAATCTTATTTTTGAGTCCTAGTTCAAAGAAACCAATTCTAAGAAGTCATTTTTGAGCTAATAGAATAATTTTGAATCTGAATTTTGCATACAAAGGTATTAAAAATTACTGCTAAATTGTGTTAGGTGATGATGGTATGAAGTTTGATTTTGAAAAAGTCTGTATCTATTAGAAATCTAAGTGATATTGGATCTTGGATTTTCTTCAAAATTATTTGGCAAAAAATTACTTAATTTGGGGGACATAAATGAAACAATTTTGTTTAAAAACCAGGCATTGTATAAGCTGGAAGATTGATACATGGGAGTTTACTATACAATCCACTTTGCTTTTGAGTGTGTTTAAAATTTTCTCTAAAAAATGAATATCTAGTGAGCCAAAATGATACTAAAATGAGTGTTTTTGATTTGCAGATAGGTCTCTTCCAAATGATGATGAAAAGCCCCAGGCTCCTTCCATCTGCTGTTTCTGTCACCTTCCACCACAGGACTCCAAGGTCATCCCCAAGTTGGTGCAAGGGGAAAGAGTACAAAGGAATATATGTGGGAGATTTTAATATGATAATCCTTCCGCTTATATTCTATTAACAAAATATTTTATACATTGCCATATGAGATTGCAAGGATGATTGTGAAATGTAATCAGCTATACATGAAGAAAATGAGGACACAGGATTTTGTGAACACTTATGAGTCTCTGTGCAATTCAGTGCTTCTGGGTCCCAAATTTCTGTTTACCCTCCTCCATCCACACATAGAAAGCACATGCCTCTACTGCCACTTAAGGAAGAACGCCAAAATTCACTTCCAATTACTGCATCAGACTTAAACTCTGGAAGTCTAGATATATTGCTGTTCTCATCTGCTCTAGATATAGCTCCACCTTGTCTGGTTATCTATGAATTTAAACAAAATTAGTTATGCCTTATACTAGAATATAAATATCCAATTTATATTGATAGAACAGAAATAGAATAGTAACAGTAACACAATATTTTTAAAATCCCATTTAGAAAATAGAATAATTGGCAAAACTTATCAGTCACAAATTTATAGCCATGATGAAATGTGTCAGGCACTATGAAGCTTCTTGTCCCAGGCAGTGGGGAAATTTCTTGACTAGAGACAGATTCTCCAATCTAGAATGAGTGCTTTCCTTGGTATTCCAGGGATTATCTTTCATGAATTTATCTGAAGGTGCATTGTAACTGAGAAATTAGGATTTAAGGGATGGTCATGGTTGCTGAATCATTATATAAAATTCCTTTTTGCTTTCTGATATATTGGAGTAGACAAAGAGAAATACCTGAAATATCTGAACTGTAATCCAGCTGTCTTGATCTCTGATAATGATTGTATAGATTTTATCTTGTGCCCTTGTGATTGTAAAAACTTTGTGAATGACGCTCACATATACCCATTTTATCTTTTTTTTTTTTTCTTTACTTTGGAGACCTATGGTCACTAACAACAGCCCTGAATATTTATTAATGAAGAGTCTTGGGTCAGTCCAGAACTCACCACCCCAAATCCAAAGTTATCTTCATTGATAAATGAAGCTGGATCTAATAAAAATGAGCCTGCTGGATATGCACAGCAGCTTAACCTATAAGTTACTTATACCTCATTATAATACATAAAATCATAGCCACCATCATATTAAGATGACCATTTTTGACATAAGTTCTGTGACTAAGCATCTAGTCAATCTGCACATGCTCAATAATTAGATCACCTCTAATTATATCATCTGGAGCCATTGTGTTCATTATCCTAAAACCTGCCCATCTGTTGATAAAACTATTCTATAAAACTATTAGAATTACTGCAGTTCAGAGAGACAGATTTGGGGGCTGATAGGCCATCTGCTCTACTACTTCATGCCTAGCAATGAACTTTCTGTCTCTTTGAAGCACCAGCGTCTCAGGAACTGGTCAAGCACATTGAGCAAAAGAGCCACCCCCTTTATCTGGTGAAAATTTAGTGACCCAGATTTGAACATAAGGGGTCCAAATGCCCAAAGTTCTGGATCTCCAGCAGAGCAAGTAAATGTAGTAACCAAGTCTTTTGTGGCTGCCAGACATTCTTTAGTCCAGAGGCTTGACAACCAGGTTTTTCTTTGTTCTGTCAGCATTCCAGACACTTTTGGCACCTTAAAAAGTTTCAAAGAAGGAAACTGTTCCCAGTTCCAAATCTGGACATCTGACAGGGTGAGTGGGTCATAAGAGCAAAGGTGGATCAGGAAATTAGTGTGAAATGTCCCATTTCCAGAAGGATACCCCTGCTCCTTGTTCTGCACTCTACATTTTTATGTTTTCTGGATACCATTCTGTGCAGCATTTGAGGCCTTGCCTGTGCTTGTCTATACAAGGTTTAAAAACCTGACCTTGAAATTGTCTATTGAGTATACTCCTGGAAAATAAGTCACCCAACAATTAATGGTATTTAATGAATTTAAATATATCTGTTGAACTGTTAACTGATGTGTTATCTAGTTATAATGTTTAATCCTTGTGTAATTGTTAATCAGTGTGTTATTTAGATACAGGTATTTAATGCTTGTTTAACTGTTAATTGGTGTATTTGGTCTAGTTATTAATGGGTGCATTACTTAAATATATAGTAAGTGTTAAGTGTCTTTAAATTTGTTATTTGGTGTCTTACTGCATTTGTGTTGATCAAGTATTCCTAATTGGTTACTGATTGCAGAAATTCTTTAAAATTGGAATCTTTGGGCTGTATTGAAAAATTGGAAAGATTTTAGATATGAGTGTATGAAAAAAAGGTTTATTTATGTAACACAATATGGCCTCAATATTATTTAGACTCATGGGAGAAATGGCCTGAGAATGCCTCTATAATTGTTCTGCAAAAGGACAGAAATGGGATAAGACAATGTACATTGAATCCTTAATTTATTCCTCTCAAAAGTATTTCTGTGTTTCTGTTTCTTTTGTAAATCACTTTCTAATTGTATTTGTCTGCCTTTCAAAGTATATTCCCATACCTGTGGATAGTAATAGCAAATTAACAAATAATCCTTGAGAGGTTCAATTAGGATGCTTAAAAAATAGATAAGTGCTTTTATATAAATATATAAATTAGTACTCCTGAAGTCACAGAGAAAAAGAAAAAAAAAACCAAAAACCTCTGGGTAGCAAGGGTCAAAGCCTTAGTATTTTAATTACAGTAAATAGACCCTGGCTTTAGAAAGAAACTGCCCCTGGAATTTCCCTAAGGCAGCAGGATCCACTCCAGGGCTTCCTTAGGGAAAAAGCAAGGACTTTTTCCAACTGTTTGGGTTACAGTGTTAAGCAAAATACATCTAATAATTGGAAATAATGAAAAGAATGGAATAGATAAATACCACAGCCCTCATTTATAACTTTTCTAATGGGCCTGGAAATTAGAAATGGTAGGCATAGAAAATGCTGTGGAAAAGGCCAGGTTTGTGAAAATTATTTTTTTTTCCAATAATATCTTTGCAATGGTAATCATAGTAAACAAATCTTTGTTAAAGTATAAATAGCCTTGGGATAGGAGTAATTGAATAAGTCTAATTGCCAAATTTCAGTAAGTAAAATGAGAAGTCCTTGAGAGCTATGGAAGTTTTCCTGGGTTTAATCTTGGAACAAATTAAACAATTACAGTACATTTTTCAGAGCTTGATAGTCAATGTACTTTAAAGTTTTCCATAATTTTAGGATAATATGAAATAAAAAGATCTTTTTAACCTCCAGTGGAAGGAATTTCATGATGACTTTTTTAATTGAACAAATGAAATTTTATTCTGCTTAGGTATAGTCGCTCTAAATTTCTACAAGCTTATTGGTAAAATAAACTAGATTATAAATACATTCTCAAAATTCCTCTTTAAATATTCTAACTAGAGGGGTTTCATAAACTGAGCAATGTATCGAGTAATAATGGCATATATATAATGAAATGAGAATATGCTGATGCTTCAAATATATCCTATTTAAGAAGACAGTTAAGTTTAGTAAGAAATATAAATGAAAAATTTTTATAACCTTGATTACCTGGACTTCAAAGAATCTGGCTTTTTATTTACTTTGCCATCTGTTACTTCAGTCTGTAGAAGAATTTGAATTTGTAGTGGATTTGTTAATGTCAGTACATTTTTGTTAGTAAGTGCTGTTATGAATGGAGAAGACATAATTCTTAGCTTCA
>PVIY010025528.1:5224-36683 GCA_004026745.1 Myrmecophaga tridactyla | reverse complement strand
TATATACACATAAGGACTTATACCTCAGTCATATGCATGTGCTGTATGTGAGTGTGTGTTTAACACCCATGCTTGGTGAATCAGGAAGCACTGCAATTCCAGGGTAAGTCAGCTCACCAAGTAATGGAACTTGCTGTCTAATACCATTGCTCACAAACAACCCAGGTTCAATAGGAAAAAGAATGATTCCTGGTTTGGGGCAGAGATAATTCAAAGTGAGACTGAATCATCCTCCTGTGCACAAAAAAAGCAGCTGGAAGTGCTTTGAAACTGTCAGAAATATTGGCAGAGATCAGGACCTATCTCCTTAGGACTCTCACCAGTCATACCTGGGAAAATCTGTGCACCAAAAAATAAAATGATAATAGTATGGGTAACAGATCCATGACTCCCTACTGATAAACAATAGTGGGATGCAGGGCTGGAAGATACGTCTTTTCTAAAGAAGAATATCAGCTAGTTGATTAGAAGAGACCACAGAAGTAAAAATCACATTTGCATAGCCCCTGAAACTGGAAATAACTGAATCTGGCAAGTATTCTCAATGTATTCTAAAGCCACTGGGAGCAAGTTATCTGTACCCTCAGAGCATGACCTCATGGAATAACTTGTTATTTATCTAAAGTGGAAAAGGATCTTTTTACAATGTATCTCTGGCCACCATGACCAAGTGGTGACACTTGTTAAAGCAGTAAGTGGCCATGGGGAAGCGTGGGGAAGGGCCCCACCACCACACACACTCCTGATGCTTCCCAGAGTCTAATCATATAGAGACAAGCAGGAAAACCCATCACATGGGATGACTGCAAGTCACAGCACCAACCTCAGAAACAGCAACAGTTGAAAGGGGTAAAAGTCTGGAGAAGGAACTAGAATAAAGTGGTCAAGAGACAGGGTGCTCAATTGCCACTTTGGGTTTTGATTCAGTCATGCAATAAGTTCATGCATATGCATGCAGGGGAATCTGCATGGAATACATATGAAATAATGTTGAATATGAAATATCTTGGCTGTGATAATGGTGTGATGTTTAACAGGAAAATGTACCTATTATTATTCTTAGGGAAACTCTTGCACACAATAATAGAGAGAGATGATAGGGAGAGAGAAAGAGGTAAGTAGGTCAGTAGGCAGAGGACAGTGAGAGAGAAAGGTGAGTGAGTTGACGATATTGAGAGAGAGAGAGGTAGGGAGGTGATAGGGAGAGTGAGGAAGGTAGGTAAGTGATAGAGAGAGAGAGGCAGGTAAGTGGGTGGGTAGATGATAGGGAGAAAGAGAGCTAGGTGAGTAGATGATAGTGAGAAAGAGATAAAGAAATAGGAATAGACTGATGATGTATAAGGAGAGAGAGGGATAGACAGATAGGGAGATAGACGACAGCACTCTTTATGAACACCTCCTTATGATGACAACCTGTCTACACTCCTTACTGTGTTTAACATTTTCACAGTGGACTCAAAGTGTTCCAGGCACAATAGCACAGGGCCGGGAAAACAGAGTCCCCCCTCTGCTGTTTCCCAGCTCTGGTGCTGGGGGCTGCACACGGAAGGGGGATCCTCACAGAAACACACAGGGATGTAAAGGGCTTCTGCAACGATGCACACTCACACTCCCCTCCTCTGTTAAAGGTAAGAAGGAGGAACAAGAGGCAAGGAGGAAAAGAAACAGGGAAGAAAAGGAAGGGGGAAAATGGAGGAAGGAAAACTAGAGTGTGTCTACTTTGGGTAATAGGAAATATGAGACCCTATGGTCTATTCTTTTGGGGCATTGGGTGGGAAGAGGCTATGAGATGTGATAATTTTTGGCTAGGTCCTTGACAAATGGGTCGTTTTACTAAGAAATGTATATCAGAAAAATAGGGCTTTTAAAATTAATTTAAAAATCTTGCATTACCTATTGATAACTAAGTTAAAAAGAAAGTAAAGCAATCATTTATGCTGAGGTATGAAGTGGTTGAAGTCAGCAATGCATCAGAGTATGATTTAGACGGTGGGTGCCCCAGGAGTGTGAGCAGCACCAGCCTCACCTGCCGTTGTCGGCTCTGCTGCAGCAAGGAATCCACCCTGAGCCTGGGAAAGGCAAGGAGTAGGCTGAATTCCAGCCTGGCTGCACTCACCAGCCGGGGAGTCCAGGGAAATGTGGTGCATGGAACAGACGCTGCATGGAGAACCTCCTCCTCTCCCCTGGGAGGAGCCCAGGTGGCGAGAGTATCTACAGAAAGGGTCAGAACCCGGGATCCATGGCAGAGGTGGGCCTCTGGCCCAGGCACAAAGGGAAAAGCCAGGTACCCCCATGCCCCTATGAGAGGCCCCCATCTTTGTCCCCTGCCAGATGATGTGAACAGTTCAACAAGTTGCAGGTTCAACTGTCCAGAGCAAGGACGGCAGAAACCTGGATGTCGCGGGACAGCTATCCTCTGAGAATTACCATTTTACAGTATTTCAGTAAGCTTTCATTGGAGCATAAAATACTTAAAGCAAAGTGCACAAATCCTGAGTGAGCAGGCTAATGATTTTTTGCTGAGTGAGCACATCTGCACAGCCAGCCTCCCATCAGATGAAGAACATTCCAGAGCCCCAGAAACACCCCAACCCCCATTCTCTGGCCCCCTCTAGGCTTGCACTCTCAAGACCACCACTCTTTGGCTTTCTGCCACCCTTGATGTGTTTTCTACTCCTAAAGGAGCAGCATCCTGGAGATTGACCCGCATGACTGCGTGGAGTTACCAGGTCCTCTTCCCCACTACTGTGGCGTCTTTCACATGGAAACACACTGCCAAGTGTCCATCCAGTGCTGTCTGGTGAGATGCGCACATCCCTGCCACACCTTTTGCCAGGGGGAACAGGGTTTGCACCAGTTTGGTTGGAGAGGATGCTGCGGACAGTTTGGGAAGAGGTTGCACCAATTATCCCCACCCGCAGGGCTTGTTCCCGGCAGCCTCACATTCTTGTCGACATCTGATGCTGTCATACTACAATTTTTTTTCCATGGGCAGGAACCGGAACCGAACCAGGCTCTCCAACAAGGCAAGTAACTGCTCTGCCTGCTGAGCCACTCTGGCACTGCCCCCATAGCTCAGTTTTAAACACCCAGCAGGTGCACCTGTAGTACCTTGATGTTTTAAGGGGTGCATTTCTCTGCCGACAGTGTTAAGCATGTGCTCGTTTTACATCCTTCAGCTGTCTCGTTTTGTGAAGTTCCTATTTCTCACTGTGCCGAATGGTCACAAAGAGACATGTCCTTCCCCTCGGGGGAGGGGTTCTCCTCATGTGCAGGATAGCAAAAGCACCAATGCCTTCCTTAAGAACAGCCCCCGGGTTCCCCACTCCCGGGGTGTGCAGGTGATGGGGGCAACCACTAAAGCACATCTCACCCAGTGGTGATGGATGATGAGGGGGCACGGAGCCAGGCTGGTACCCCCTCAACACCATGCATTGGCTTCAGGGCCAGCGGGTCTCAACCCAGGCGGCCATGGGAGCAGACTCCATCTGCGGTCCTCTGTCCTGGTTGCTTTCCCAAAAGCCCTGTGATACAAACAGATGTGCTGCTTTCTCTTCTTGCGGTGGTCTTCCAATGGTCAGGGGTCCTTCCTCCTTTCTCATCATAATGAGTGGTTAGGAAAAGATCTTCTGTTGAAGAAACGTCTTTTCTGCTTTCAGTGTTGTGAGGATTTTTAGGGTCATTTGAGCAAAGAACCAGATTTATGTCATTTCTCACAGCACGACCCTTTTTCTCTCGCCTCTGATCCGGGCCCTCCTGTGTCCCCGTGTCTCCAAAACCAGCGTCTCACAAGAGCTGTGTAAAAGCTCCTGATACCGGGTCATTCAACTAGCTTGATTCTTCTTCGGAACTATTCTAGTGATTCCAGATTTTTTGAGTTTCCATATACACTTTAAACAATCACGTCGATTACTAGAACTGCTGATAATTTTTTCAGTTTTTCATTTTATCTCTATGTTAACTTGGAGAAAAATGACAAATTTTCACTATTGAATAATCTAAGCTACATATATGGTATATACTTGCATTGGAATCTTAATATATCTTAATATGGTACAGCATTTTTATAGCAAATAGAAGTTTTTGGTTTATTGCTGTGATTGCAAATTATTGCATTTCATTTTCTGTCTCATTCATAGATGGAGATAAATTTATTTTTGTATATTTAACATTTATTTCCTTAGTTTTGATTGGCTGATCCCTTTTTAACTTCCTACATTAGAAGCATAGATAACTGATTTTCTCCTTTTAATTTCTAATTCAGTTATTTATAGGTATTCATTTTTCTCTGAGTAGTGTTTTGGCAGTATTCTACAAGTTATATTAATCCTTTTTTTAGTTCAGTCCATTTTCTAATTTCCCTTCTGAATTCTGCTTCATGCTGTAATTTGTTTAGAACCATATTATTTATACCCAGGTATATATTTTGTATTGTACCTTAGCATAATTCCACTGTAGCTTGTGCACCTACTAAGTCAAGAGTCGACAAACTATGCCTTTGGGCCAAATTAGACCTGCAATTTGTTTATACAAATGAAGTTTTATTGTAATACAATCATCTTAATTCATGAAAGCATTATATGGGGCTGCTTTCTGTTAAAAAGACAGACCCAAGGAGTCATGCCAGGTACCATAAAGTCAGGTTCAGAATAACTTTGTTGACCCTGATTGAAATTATTTTAATCTTTTGGCATTTGTTGACACTCACTTAATAGCCCAGACCATGATCATTCCTGGAAATTATTCCAGGTGCCACCTAGAATAAAATGAGTTCACCTGCTGAGTGCCTTGTCCTGATACATTAGTGGGGTCGGGCTTTCACCCAGGTGACCAGGAACTCTGTACCCTCCATTTTTGTCATTGTCGTGGTTGATGGCATTGACATATTCTAACAGTCATAGAGTAGAGAAATGTCAAGGTGTATCATGACGAGGGTGGACTTGACAAGTTCTTCTGTTTGATACATTTTGCTTTACATACTCTGAGGCTATGTTTCTAGGTGTGTGGCAATTTGGAATCGTTATATCTTCCTGACAGAGTGGACTCTACAATTATGAAATACCATTTGTAAAACCCTCTTAAACTATTTTGCCCTGAAACTTATTGTGGCCTATCTTTCTTAGTTTGTTGCTTATAAGATATATCTTCGGTCATCCTTTTGTTTTCAGCCCTCTCTGTCCTTCTATTCACTGGTATCTCTTATAAGCCAAAGATAATTAGTATTTGTTTTAGTTTATAAATACTGTCTGATAATCTTTGTCTTAGAATCTTTAGTTCATTTATATCTAATGCCATTGATATTATAGTTTCATTTGTATCTATAATCTTTGTTTTCTATTATACCACATTCAACTATTTATATTCTTATTGTTTTTCAGTAGTGGTGATTAAAGCCATGAGAATGTTAAATATTTCTTCTTCATATTCGAGAAGTTATTGCTTGATGCAATGCTTAACACATTTTTTTATACTTGGAGATATCATACTGATTTGAAAACATTGCCATCTGTTCAAAATTCAGGATGGATTTTATAACAGCATTCCCCTAACGTTCCCACACAAAATTGTTCTCATTTTTCCACATTGTGAAGAGGTCATATAATTTACATTACCCAGCCAGACCTCAGAGAAGGCCAGGGCATGCTGCTGCGTCTTTCCCTCGACTGCCTAAGAAGAATCAGATGAATGCCAGTCACGTTTCAAAAGGGCTAATTTGGGGATCAACATCAGCAACCTGATATTGGGTGATTTTGACTACATTCTTCAGGAAACGTTAGAATCCTTGGATTCTATTTGTCTTGCACAAGACTGAACCTGCCTTGTGTTTGTCTGATATTCACTTGTTTTTGGGTCATTGTAGCTAGGGTAATGGGCATTTCCCTTCAGTGTGCCTTCCTTGTGAGGGGATGTGTTTGTAAACCAGTGCAGTAGGCCCAGTCGAAAGTGATGTGTGGTCATTTATTCCACGTGAGCTGCAGGTGTGTGGTTACTCAGGTCCTCGGCCATCTGGGATGATGAGGAAAGGGTGGCGGACTAGAGCAGGGTCTCTTCTCACCGATGAGAGCTGTAGATTTGCGTGTGGGGGGAAAACCACGTTTGTGACAGTACATTTCATTTTATTTTTGTCAGAGCTTGTCTAAGCTGAGGGCTATGCAGTGGGAATCACCCAGCTCCTGAGAACACAGCCCTGGGTGGGCAGCTAGGTGCTCGTGGAGTCCTGGCAACCTGCAGCCGAGGGCAGTGGGCATAGCGGATGGCAGGGTCAGACCGACCCTGCCTTGCACCCAGCCTCGCTGCTTCCGGCTCTGGTGTCATGAGCGGGAAGAACAGTAGGTTTTCCGCCCGTTTGCTCAGGGGGCGAAATGGGTAAATGCAGTTCTGCCTGTCCCTGCAGTCTTGTCCCAGGACCCCTGCATCTGCCCGTGAGGTTACCTGTGTTTGGGGAATGATAGAGACAGGCTGTGGCACAAGTGGTCTCTCACCTGAGCTCTCACCCATGCACAGGCAGCCCCTCCCTCCAGACCCCGCTCCCCTCCACCCTGCCTCTGCCCAGGCCTTGGGGCAGGTGCCACATGCAGGCCCTGTGCGGCCGTCCTCTTGTGGATGCTCTGACATGGCCACTCAGCACTGGACGGCAGGTGATCACCCACCTCTGTGTCTCTCGTCTCCAGGTCATCAGCCTGGTGAGTCGGCCTGTCACTTCAGGGAGTACTTGTTCTTCGGGCGGCACCGGAGGTTGGAGTGCATTCTGCTGTCTGCCCAGGCTACCACCCTGTGCCCAAGCCCGGCCCATACAGTGCTTCCACCTCGGCTGGACGGCCTCAGTGGTTTCAGCCAGTGTTTTGCCTTGTCACGTGGTTCGGAGACTTCAGAAGGGAATTTATCCATCTCTGTTGCAAAACATGAAATGCTTCTCCCCCTGCCCTGTATTGTGACACACCCTGCATGTGGCTCCTCATTCTCTTTGCAGCTGTTTGACAGCTTTAGGTGCCTCTGGAGCATTAAGCCAGATCTTTATTTTGCCTGGGTTCCCTTATTTTATTTTGCTTTAGTGTTCAAACATTTTCATTATGAAAAATACAGAAGAAAAAGAATAGTACATTTATAGTTGTACACCTTCCACCGAGATTTAGTATCTCTAATGCTTTCCCATTATTCTGGTTTGCTAGTTGCTGGAATGCAATACACCAGAAACAGAATGGCTTTTAAAAGGGGAATTCAATAAGTTGCTAGTTTACAGTTTTAAGGCTGAGAAATTGTCCCAATTAAAGCAAGTCTATAGAAATGTCCAATCTAAGGCATCCAGGGAAAGATACCTTCATCCAAGAATGCCAATGTAGTTCAGGGTTTCTCTCTCAAGTGAGAAGGCACATGGTGAACACAGTCAGAGTTTCTTATCTGGAAGGGTACATGACGAACCCAGTCAGGATTCCTCTCTCATCTGGAAGGGCACATGGCGAACACAGCACCTTCTGCTAGCTTTCTGCCCTGGCTTCCTGTTTCATGAAGCTCCCCTGGAGGCGTTTTCCTTCTCCATCTCCAAAGGTCTCTGGCTCATGGCCTCTCTGCTTCATGGTGCTGCAGCATTCTCTGCTCTCTCTGAACCTCTCAAAATATTTCCTCCTTTATAGGACTTCAAAAACTAATCCAAACCCACTCAAATGAGTGGAGACACATCTCCCCTAATCCAGTTGAACAACCACTTTTGATTGGGTTAAATCTCCAGGAAGATGATCTAATTACATACAGTACAGAATAGGGATCATTCTGCCTTTGACAAATGGGATTTAGATTAAAACATGGCTTTTCTAGGGGAAGTACATCCTTCCAACCAGCACATCCATTGTGTTTCACCAACAGCTCTGTATTTGTATGAACCGTTTCAGATTATATTAAAGATATCCTGTCACTTTACCTCAAAATACTTAGGCCTGTTGTTGAAAAAAAAGAGTCATCCTCCATATTCATAAACCCTGGACACACTTCTCAGAAGGATTATCCACCAATAGCATCTAAAATCCAGGCTGTTTTCTGATTACCTCACAAATGTTTTCCATGGTTCTTTTTTTAAAAAGAAAAAATATCAGGATCCAAATAAGCTGACCATATTGTATTTTTATTATTCTTTTCATTTCCTTAACATCCCCATCTGACACCCCTTTTATGACCAGTGCATTGACATTTTTTGTAGAGATTGGGTTTTGTCCTGCAGAGTGTCCAATCTTGTGGCCTGTTTTGATGGTTCCTTGTGGTGGCACTCACCTCTATAGCCACCATCTTTTTAGACGTGGGTCCCCATTTGCTTGGCTGTCGTCACCTGCTCACTTAGGTGCCCATGCTTCAGGCTGCACCCTGTCGGCCCTTGCAGAGCCCTGAGCATGCGTGTCCTTGGCATAGGCGTGGCCATGTCATCAGCCGGGAAGGTGACGCAGGTGTGCATCTGACCACCCAGCTCCAAGAATGGACAGTGGCCTGCAGTGGACCATGCACACGGCCCTTGTGCCCTGTCTGCAGCGCAGCCCACATACGTTCACTGTTGCCCATGTGGGGGCCCCTGTGGCTCCAAGGCCTAACCCCATGGTCACTGGGCACCACGTCATTCCAGGCAATGTATTCTGCCGTGTCTGTCATTTTATGCCATCTCAGTCACTTTAACTTTTTTAGTAAGTGCATTATTTTTCTGTAAAAGCTGCTATTTGTCAAGCTGGCTAGTCTCCCCTCTGTGGTGTTTATGGTACTGTCAGTGGATGTGTAGGCTGTATGGAGTTCTTTCTATTTTTTAAATTTAGGGTTTGGGGAAGCTTAGCTAAGGACACCCTAGAGCTGTGGAAAGGTAAAGTCGTGCAAAGTGTCCTTGAATTGTAGAGACGAGGTCGTGCACACACGCTTTCCCTACTGTGTGCACGGGTTCATCGTCAAATCTGGAAAATGCTTGGCACTTTCAAAAAAATACCACAAAAACTAAATACCACAGAACTTAAAATAATTGTGGTATTTTCGTCCAAAGTTCATGATGGTTAGCAGCCAAATCTGTATTTATTTTCAGAACAGTTTTATAGAATCTTTGGCTGCCCTCCATGAAATATCATAAGTAATTAAGCATTTGAATCAAACTGTTTAAGTCAGTATTATCATAGAGTGAAAAAATTATAGATTTTCATTTTAAATTAGAGATTGAAAAAATCTCCTTGGAAAATTAGGTTGTCTACTTTATGTGTTTTGTACATAAATAAAGCAGTTCTATGATAGCTAATGACAATTTTTTTCTGGTATAAACTACTTCTTTCACTAGCTTAAAAGATTATAAATCTGTGTTTTAGATAGGGGAAAATGCTGCAATGTTATTTCTGTCTTCTGGTTTCCTCTCAGTGAGCCCTGGGCCCTTTCGTGAATGGGTTTCTTTTCCAGCTCTGATTCCGTCATGATCCAAACCTGTTTCTCTATCACCTCCACCACCTCCCACCCAGAATTTTGCTGTTGGTAGGAGGAATATTTAATTTCCCAGGGACCAGATTCCCCGCACCCTATTTTCATAAACTTTGGAACATTGTGAGTCATCTGTAGCCAGGTGTGGGGGAGGCTGTGTGTACAGCACTCCCTCGGTGCCAAGGGGTGTGGGAGGCGATGTGTGCAGCACGCGCATGTAGCCAAGATGTGTGGGAGGCCACGTGTGCAGCATTCGCATGGTGCCAAGGGGTGTGGGAGGCCATGTGTGTAGGACTCTCATGGTGCCAAGGGGTGTGAGAGTTCACGTGTGCAGCACTTGCATGGTGCCAAGGGCACTTCTCTTCTCAACTGCTCTCCTGTCAGATTTCTTCTCCTCCACTTCCCCATCAGCTGCCTCTCTGTGCTACTCAGTTCCTGGGCCTGGGTAAGCAAGTGGGGGGACAGTGGTTGTTGGGCCTGGCGATGGGAAACGGAGAGGCCATGGGCCTGGCTGCCAGCCTGGGGTGCCCTGCCCTTCCTCCAGACCCCATAGATGCAACCCAGGCAGGGAGCCTCTCAGAGCTGCAGCACAGGAGACGTAGATAAGTTGGTGTCATGGGCAGACGAAGCCCTGCACCCGCCCAAGGGCACCCCTTAATGACCGATTTTACACTGTTTTATGTCAGGAGCAGAAGAAGCTAATACTCATTCAGCTAGTATTTCAGATGAGAATTCGACTAGTCTGTGGTGTGAGACTCTCAAGGCAGACCCCATGGTCAGATAGAAAGGTAAGACGAGGCCATGCCATGCCCTCACCCTGTCAGAGGGTGTGGGGTGCGTGCCCCAGAGGGAGGATGCAGTGCAAACCCTTCTTCTCCTGGGCTCACCGGGCACCAGGGGCCAGCCGTGCTCCCACAGTGGGGCCCTGGGTTCACCACCCCACATGCACTCCTGGGGCTGCAGGACACATCCCAAGGCTGCCTGAGAAAATGAGGGGGGGTGGTCACTGTGTGGGGCCCTGCAAGCCAAGCCTGGCACACCCTGAGTTCATGCTCACAAAGGACTAAAATAAAACAGTTTTGCGTTTTGAAATCTTTTCAACCTTATAGGAGAGTTGCAAAAATAATACAAAACCCACAGAGAGAACTCCAACACCCCCCACCCAGAGAACCAGGCCCATGAATTTTAAATATTTTCTCACATTTGCCATCCCTTTTTCCCTCCCTCTTCCCTTCTCCCTCTTTCATCTCACCATCCATCCATCCGTCTGTTTATTTTCTAAACATTTCAGAGTAGGTTGTATACATCATTAAAAAAGCATTTTTAAATATGGACACTATTGCTACCAGAATGTGTTTCTCTGTAATGTTCTGCCAGGGTGTTAAGTTGTATTACAGTGAGAAAAATGTTTTCTGAGCCGTTTGTTTCTCAGCATTTGCTCTTTAAGAGCTCGGAACTCCCCATGGGCTTGAAGATGTGCCAGTGGCCCATGCCATCAGGTGTTGTAGCATGTCGTTCTGTGTTGTCAGGTGGGGTCACTTGGGTGGCAGTGACCAGGCTGGGCAGGGGCTGTGTCTCAGATGCCAGGGATGGCTGGGCCACAAGACTGCACTTTGGTTCTGTGTCTGTGTAAGAAGACACCATGTGTTGCAGGCCTGCGGCAGCAAGGAGACAGGCTGTGCTGGGGTGAGGGGCCTTCTCTGAGGAGGTGGTGGGGCGGGCACAGAGAAAAGAGACCCTGGGTGGGCAGGTAGCAGCATGCTGGCAGCTTGGAGAGCAAGGGGAGTGGACAAATGTGACCAGTCATGCCAGTTGGGGCAACTTATACCCTGGGGTGTCAGCCTTTGTTGCAAGAACAATGGGCCAGTGGTGTTTTTAGGAGAAGTGACATACACACCCATATTTTAAGAAGAGCAACCAGGGTCCATTAGGGAAGCTTGTCGACTCTTCCAGAGACAGGGGAGCATGGCATGGACTCTGGTGGGATGATGGACTGGGTGGGGCAGAGAGCAGAGGGACTCAGCAGCCTGGGAGAGGCAGGACCATCTGAACTGGGGTGTGGTTTGGAGAATTTGCTTCCAGGAACCCTGGGATTATACTTTTTAGTGAGGCCTGGTGCGTTGAGGTGGTGTTAGGGCTGGAGGAGCTCCTCCCAGGGATGCTGGCGCATGCTGGTCCTCGGGTGTGGGTGGGAGAGAAGACAGGGAGGCACAGAGTGGGGCAGTGATGCCAGAGTGGGGCTTGGAGCACCGGAGGGGCCTAGGAAGCTGGAGGGGATCAGGGAGGTGTTAGAGCTGGAGGAGCTACTCCCAGGGCTGCTGACGCATGCTGGTCCTCTGGTGTGGGTGGGAGAGAAGACAGGGAGGCATAGACTGAGGCAGTGATGCCGGAGTGGGTCTTGGAGCACGGGAGGGGGTTAGGGGGCCCGGAGGGGGACAGGGAGACTGGGAGTTGGGCTAGGAGGCAAGGAGGGGTGCAGGGTGGCTGGAGGGTGGCAGGGAGGCCTGAGGGGGTACAGGGAGGACTAGAGGGACACAAGGAGGTTGGAGAGGGGCAGGAGGTCAGAAGGGGCAGGGAGGCCAGGAGGGGGTCTGCTGGACAGCCCTGGGCCTCAACCTGTGGGGTAGTGCTAAGGGGCAGGGGCTGGGCTGTTGAGTATACAAAGTCTGGGTAGGGGACTGGACCACATGGAGGCTGGGCACCAAAGGGGATGGGGTCTGAGGGAGCCCGTACTTTTGGGGATACTCTGAAAGTGGAGGCTCTGCTCTGTCCCTTTGAGGACATGACCTCCAACTCTCCAAGCCCCTGAGTGCTGAGGGAACCCACAGTCAGGCCCCAGAACTCAGGAGCAGCCTGCAGGAGAGGGTCCTGGCAGAAGATGGAGGAGGCTGCAGGGAGCTGGAGCGCTGTCTTCTCCTGGTGAGAAGATGCTGGTCTGCTGCTCCTGGTGGCCCTCGTTGGACAGAGGTTTGCCCTCCCAGAGGGTGGCCAGGAGAGAGGGGGCAGGACCCCTGCTCTCCTTCCCCACACCCCAAGCCCACGGTCTCATGGACATTGTCTATTAATTATTCTGATGTATTGTTCTGATGTTATCTCTATCATACACTTTCCTCCTGTGTTTTTACTTAATATCATGTTACAATTCATAGTTGTGTTTGTTCTTCGGCTTTCCAACTTTGAAAATCAAATCATGGTAGGAACTAGAAAAACAGTTAAGAGGAAATGGGTGCTTTTTTTCCCAGTACAGATCCAAAAGTATTCACATGTGTTATTCTCGAATCCTGTGATGCTCATTTATTATTTCAAGGTTTGCTAACATAAATGTTAACTTTCTGATATGTGTTTTTTTAGGTGACTCCATCAGTGATGGAGGTAAGAAATGGACTTAAATAAATGTGTTTAAGTAAATAAAAAGTATATGCAAAGTCTGCTTGGGAATGGCAAGAACAGGGGAAAATTCAACTTCCCCAAGTGGAGAATTCTCGATATTCTCACAACCAGTGGGGACAACTAAAGCAACAGGCTGCACCCCCAATCTTGGGGTTTGTTCATATGAAACTTAGCCCTGCAAAGGATAGGCTAAGCCTACTTAAAAATAGGCCTAAGAGTCACTTACCCACCTGGGAACCTCTTCTGTTGCTCAGATGTGGCCTCTCTCTCAGCTGACACAGCAAGCAAACTCACTGCCCTCCCCCTCTCTACGTGGGACATGAGTTCCATGGGTGTGGACCTTCCTGGCAACGTGGGACTAAATCCTAGAATGAGCTGAGACCCACCACCAAGGGATTGATGAAACCTTCTCTACAAAAAGGGGAAAGAGTGAAATGAGACAAAGTGTCAATGGCTGAGAGATTCCAAACAGAGTCAAGAGGTTATCCTGGAGGTTATTCTTATGCGTTAAACAGATACCACCTGTTTCATGAAGATGTAATGGAGAGGCTGGATGGATCTGACTGAAACTGTAGAGCTGTATTCCAGCAGCCACGTTTCTTGAAGATGTTTGTATAATGATACAGCTTTCACAATGTGACTGTGTGATTGTGCAAACCTTGTGTCTGATGCTACTTTTATCTACCTTATTGATAGATGAGTAGAACATATAGATTAAAATTAAATAATTAATGGGGAACAAATGTTAAAATAAATTTAGTACATTGAAATGCTGGTGATTGGTGAGTGGGAGGGTTGGGGGTGTGGTATGTATGAAATTTTTTCTTTTTTCTTTTTATTTCTTTTTCTGGATTGATGCAAATATTCTGAGAGGTGATCATGGTGATGAATATACAACTGTGTGATGCTACTGTGAGTTATTGATTATATACCAAGAATGGAATGACCATATGGTAAGAATGCTCATGTTTGTATGTTGTCATGTTTTAAAAAAATTTTTTAAATAAAAAAAATACATATGTTTAGCATAAATTGTATACCTTTATAGAAATAAGCATGACATTGCAGATTTCTATTTTACGTGATTACATTGTGTCAGTGAAAGTAACTTCAGGAAGCATGTTTTTTCTATTAGAGCAGTTGTAGATATACAGAAAAATTACACAGAGAGAACAGAGTTCCCATGTGCCCCTCTGCATACATCC
The DNA here is from genome assembly GCA_004026745.1 of Myrmecophaga tridactyla. NCBI lineage: Eukaryota > Metazoa > Chordata > Mammalia > Pilosa > Myrmecophagidae > Myrmecophaga > Myrmecophaga tridactyla. The sequence continues at coordinate 22,662 of PVIY010025528.1, read as the reverse complement.
ACAGTTTTGTCTGTTATTAACAGTTTGGTTATTGTTGCATCTTTGTTATAACTGGTAAAAGAATATTACTGTATTTGTCCTATTAACTGGAGTCCATGGTTTACATTCACATTCACTGTTTGTGTTGTGCAGCTTGAGGGTTTGTAAAAGTGTTTTTTTCTGGTGACAAGTAGAGCCTGAAGCATTTGTGTATGAAGTTCCCATGTCGTGCTGCTTCTGCCACTGCCCTGTCCTTTCCATCAACCCACTCCAAAGCTCGTCTCTGCCTGGCATGGACCCAGGCTCCCTGCCCCACCCCAACCCCGGAATCTGCATTCGTTTTTCTGACTATGAATTTGCATATTATATTTATTTCATATAAGTAACATGATACAGTATTTGTCCTTCCGCACTGGGCTTACTTCACTCATCATGATGACCTAGGAAAATATATTTTCACTGTACCAGTTTAAGATTTAATTTACATGTTTTAATTTTAAAAATAATACATATGAGGAGTTTTTTTCAGAGTATATTCCTAGTACTCAAATTCTGGTTTATTTTTATTGCTCTGTAAAGTATAAATTTCTTTTACTTAAAATAATGAAGTAAATTTAATTATTTTAATACTTTGGTCTGCTATTTACTGATTACATTCTTTTTATGAAAATGCAGTAAACATATCAGATTATAAGAAGAATATGGTACATGCCCAAAGTAGTAAATAAATAGATAAGCAGAGAGGAACCTGAAGAAGAAAACGGAAAAGCATTGTCAGCCCTGTGCTGCTGGGTGTGGGCCTCATCCATAGGCGCACATGCGTGTTGCTGCCAGGCATATGTGTGTCACTTCCAAGCACACGTGTGTCACTGACAGGTGTACATGCATGTCACTGCCAGGCATATGTATGTGTCACTACTAGGTGTATGTGTGTGTCACTACCAGGCATATGTGTGTGTCGCTGCCAGGTATATGTGTATGTCACTAACAGGCATATGTGTGTTTCACTACCAAGTGCATGTGTTTCACTCTCAGGTATACATGTGTGTCACTGCCAGGCATATGTGTATGTCACTTCTAGGCACACATGCATTTCACTGCCAGGTATTCTGTGTGTCATTCCTAGGTGCATGTGTGTGTCACTGCCAGGTGTGCTGTCAGCCTGCGTTGACCATACGGCATGAACCTGGGGCTGCCGTGCTCACAGACACCTTCCTGACTGGCGAGCCAGGGGACAGTCGGTGCACCATTTACTTAATGGTAACCTTCTGCCAGTGTTGTGACAATGACGAGGTGACTCACAGTGTGTCCAACTTGTTGAAGGTGTGGTTGAATTTGTGTCCGTTTCTTTGCTCAGGCTGTGTTTCTTTCCACTTATCCTGCTGAATTGATTGGCCACATTTTGAATTTTGATTTCTAGAAACATTGAGACGGTTGATATTTCCAGGGCTTGAGGGTACCCTTTCCTCACACCCTCACCCAATTTGAACATCAAAAGTCTGTTTTATCTTTATGAAAGTGATGGGTAAAAAAAATAGCTCCTTTATCTTTACAGTTGTTTGCTGTCTTTTCAAGTACTGGTATTGTGTTTCTTCCTTTGTGAACTCTGTCTGAATTGGTGTGAGCACAGAAGGAGAAGGCAGACCTTCTGGCCAGGATAACTCAGAGGCCTCGCAGAATGTAGAAACCCCAACGAGCTCTCATCCCGCTTCAGGTCTGTGTGCCTTTTACACCCTCACCTTGGAAGACAGTCACGACTTTGACACAGCCTTTTTCTATATCATTGGGTCTTTATTTAATGCTTGAGCATAATTATGGAGAAATATTGTACAAAGAAAGAAAGAATGGTTTGTGTAATTTTTCTGCTGTTGAGGTATAAGTAACTATACGTAGAACATTCAAAAGATTTAGGGAAATCCATAATTATGGCTTAAACTCATTGTGCTTTGATTACTGGCAGTTATGTTAAATAAAAGTAGGTTTTGTATGCTTAAATACAAGATTAAAAATGGATATTTTTAAGTCATCAGGTTGGTGCAATGTTTAGAATATTCTGTAGCATATGTCACAGCCAGCAAGATGCTGGTGTGAAAACCCGTTTTGACGTTAGCCTCGTGTGTTAGTTAGATTCAGTTGTCAACTTGGCCTGGTGAGCATAACTAGTTTTGTTGCTGCAGACATAAGCCAATGGTACGTGAACCTCATCTTTTGTCAATTACATCTGCTGTCGGCTAGTAGGCATGTCTGCTGCAATGAGTGATGTTTGAATTAATTGGCTGGTGCTTAAATAAGAGAAAGTAATGGAGCACAGCCTAAGCAGCTCGGCATTCCTCACCTGAGCACTGGCAGCTCAGCCCAGACCTTTGGAGATGCAGAAAGAAGTCACCTTGGGAAAAAGTTGTTGGAACCCAAGGGCCTGGAGGGAAGACCAGCAGAGACCATACTGTGCCTTCCATGTAAGAAAGAAACTCAGTGGAAAGTTAGCTGACTTTCCTCCGAAGAACGAACAAAACAAATCCCCTTTTATTAAAAGCCAAACCGTCTCTGGTGTGTTGCATTCTGGCAGCTAGCAAACTAGAACACCTGGTTTTCTCTTTCTGCTTTGAAACGTGCAACTTGTGTCCTTTTTGGTGCTTGCACCCTTGGCTTTAGGAGAATACCTCAGCCTGGTAGTGCACGGCCAGCCCTTCCCAGGGTCAGATGCCAGGAGAGCACGGAGGTGTTGTTGGCTGACAGGTTAGGTGGGAGGTGCTGGTGCCAGACAGGCAAGGTGGGAGGTGCTGGCAGTGCAGGTGTCTTGGCACATTCTCCTGGGCAGGGGCAAGGGCTGACTCCTGGCCACATGCACTGTCTCTTGCTCTGTGGAACCTGTGCCTCTGGCCTCAGGCCATGCTGTTGGTCTTTCTCCAAGGCCTTCTCTGTAGGATTGCACGGGCAGGAAGGCCCTTCTGATGAGGCCCTTGAGGCGCCCATCACAGGACCTGCTGACAGTGTCACACCCACATGGAGGGATTTGAGTTTCAGAGTGTGTTTTTCTGGGTCTTGTGTAGCTATGAGCCATCCCAAGAGGTCACTGGGCCAACTTTGGGCTCATTTTGTGGCTGTGGTGGGGGTGGATGGAGGAATGAGGGTTGTTGACGTTTGGTAGCTGGACTCAGGGTCCCAGGTGGGCTGGGCCTTCTGTTTGACCTGAGCTGCAAGGAGCTGGGAGGGAGGTAGGGCAGGGTGAGGCTGGTGTGGGTGTGGAGTGTCATGGGAGACTGGTGTGGGTGGGAAGGGGGTCGCAGGAGGCTGGTGGGTGTTTGGAGGGTCTTCAGGGCAGAAGCCTGGCCGAGCAGCCCCTGCCTAGAGGCCCAGCTTTCATGGGTGGTTTTCCTAGGTGGGTGGGTCCATTCCTGTCAGACACTCCCATGGTTCCAGAACCTACCATTCACAGGAGCTTCCAATTTACTTTGATTTCTTTTATTTAGGGCTGGGAGCTTAAAACGGTCTTGAATGTGATTGTAGAGTCCCAGCGTTCAGATAATGGAGGATGAACCGTTTGTGGAGGGGCCACCCCTGTGATCTCAGCAACATCAGAAATTGAGATGGTCAGTTACTGCAGGCTAGGGCTTGTGGGTAACTGTATTTAATGACATTGGAGTTATTCTAGCTTTTAAAATTATGTAGACCAATGTTCCTCTAATTTTCAGTTAGTTATGTACCCTCTTTAATTTGCTCATTTATTTTGAAATACACAAAAGCATGATCTTCAGAATTCAGCCAATGAGAATCTTCTTCTCCTTCCTGTTTAGGTAGCAGCAGTGGGAGTGGAAGAGAACAAGAGGCACTGTGGGTTCTGGGTGTGTGTGTCCACGCCTGTATGTGTTTCTGGGTGTGTGGAAAGGATCCAATGTACACGTGTTTGTGTCTGTTCTGTCTGTGGTTTGCTCAGAGGTCAGTAGAACAGTCGTGGGACACTTCAGGGCTGAATCTCCCCTGCTGGTGGTTTCTGTTCAGGGAGGTCATGAGTGCTGTGACTTGTCCCATGATCCCAGCACCCAGCTCTGTGTTCCTGTCTGGCAGCTCTGCTGCACCCAAAGACAAGGTTGCTTTGATGGGCTGTGTGCCATTCCATGATGCTATTGCTCTTTCCCAGTGCAGGGGTGTCCATAGCCCTCATCCCTCAGCAGCACGGTGCAACCCAAGGCCCCCTCCACCTCATCTGCTCGCTATTCCGTCCCAAGACCCATATGACCTGCACCAGCTCGACCCCCTGACCCCAGGCTCGTGTCACCTCACCCGCTTGACCCACAGTGAGCAGGTGCATGTCACCTCACCCCCTCGCCCCACAGTCCCCAGGTCATGTCACCTGGACTGCTCACCCCGCAGTCTCCAGGCTATCACCTGCCACACTCGGCCCCTAGTCCCCTAGCCCGTGTCACCTCACCCACTCACACCCTTGCCCCAGGCCTGTGTCACTTCAACTGCTCAGCCCTCATTCCCCAGGCCCTGTCACCTCACAGGCTCACCTCCCTGTCCCCAGGCCTGTGTCACCTCACCTGATCACCCCCCCTGTACCCAGGCATGCTGATGAGTGAGCATCCACATAAGACCAGGCTATTGCAGTTTGAGGCTCTAACTTTATTCTGCACTTTCTCCCTCCCCTTCCTTCCCACTGTGATTTGTTTGCTGAAGGAGCTTATTCTCACAGCCAGGCACTGGTAATCACACCCCCATGATGTGCTTCAGTGAATTCGCGTGTCCCCATGTCCTGTAAAGTGGTTCTGCAAACATGATCAGATTCTGGTTTGATTATTTGGAAGGATATTTGGTAGGTGGTGCTTGTGCTTCCCACTGTCTGTCTGTCTCTCTCCTTGGGGAAGATCTGTTATTTCAACATTCAGGGTTGCAAAGTGGTGGTTTTCTCAAACTGTTCTTCTTTCCTTACTCTTTGGCTGGAAAATTCTGGTGCAGACTTTTCCCTACCCAGCCCCCCAATACCCTCAGGCACCATTCCTGGAAGAGGCTGTATGCCTGACCCAAGTCTTTTATGGACCAGCTTTCATAGTACTAAGTTTGTTTCATCCCATCCATCAAAGGTGGCTAATGAAGAATTTGGGGGTTATATTTTTTGGTGATTATATGAGATCAAGGAATTTTAACACATTTATTGTGCTTCATTTCATTCCATCTCAGTTTTTCTTGTGACTTTCCAGTTGCCTAGTCTTTGGCCAATGGGAACCCTTTGACACTAGACTGTGACAGCTTTGTTTTCAGATATGGCAAGAGGTTTCATGCTCATTTTGTGTATTTCCTGCCCCATATCTGGAATCTGCTGTTTCCACAAGGAGTCTGGGGGCCTGTTGCTTCTGGACTTTTCGTTGTACTTTGGTGTTTTCCCTGGACAGAGTAGAGCATTTTTTAAGTAAGAAAATATGTTCTGAGTTCATGCTGGTATTTCTAATCAAAATTTAGGCCTGCAGAGTTAATCCAAATTAAGTATTTGAGTTCATGCATCTCTTCCATCTCTGGTACCACCATCCCAAACCCTAGCAGCCACCAGCAAAACTCCCTGCTTGTGTTTCCTAATCCCACGACAGGTAGACAGCAATTTCAGATCAGGAGTGCCAGTGCTCATTAACAGCTACATGATCACTGAAAGTACTAGGGATTTTTTTTATAGATGCTTGTCTCTCGGTCTTTAAAATATATCCCATTAAGGATGTACTGTACTTACTCTGTTTTAATCTTATAAAATAATTCTTCACCATTAGCCTCGTCTGCTAATTTGATATATTTAAGTTCATTGGTTTCATTCTGCTTTCAAGTTATAAGCATTGAACCTTTTCCTTTTCTTTCTTTTTCTTTTTTTGTCATTGGCACACACCAGAAATCTAATGCAGGTCTCCAGCAAGGTAGGCGAAAATCCTGCCACTGAGCCACTGTCACACCACCCAGCATTGAACCTTTTCCTTTTTTATCTTTTTAACTTTTTTCTTTGTATAGTATAATGCAAAAACAAACAATGAAATAAAAAAGCAATAGTTTTCAAAGATCTTTTCAACACGTGTTCATAGGAAGATCCCAGAGTTTGTCATAGGCTCCCATATGATCTTCTCATATTTTTCCATCTAGTTGGTCCGGAGTATAGAATGCTAACGGGCTTAATTTTTTTATATCATCACAATCAACTTTTTTCCTTATTTTGTGAAAAATAACATATAAACAAAAAAGTTGTTATTTCAAAATACAACCCCAGAATTATCTGTAGATTGTGCTTCGGAGTTTGACATGGGTTATAATTTCAATCTTTAAGTAAAAACTTTAGGTTTTACTTCTTAGCTACTCTAAAATACTGTACATTAAAAGAAATGTCAATTTAATGATTCAGCATTCATATTCATTTGTAAAACCCTTTCTTCTCTGTATAACTCCACCATCACCTTTGATCTTTCCATCCCTCTCTATAGGAGTGTTTGGGCTATGGAATTTCTAAATTTTTGCTAATGGAAAGGTCTGTCACTAATATAGGGTTGGGGGGTTGGAACTATCTGATGTTCTGGAGAGGTTGGCCATGGTTTTGGAACCTATCGGGCCTGTGACCCATCTGGAAGTTGAAGGTTTCTGGAAAGTTGCTCTAGTGTCCAAAACCTTTTTGGAATCTTATATATTGCCCTAGGTGTTCTTTCAGATTGGCTGAAATGGTCCTGGTTGGGGGTTGGCAGGTTATGATATGTAGCAAGATCTACCTGAAGCTTGCATAAGAGCAACTCCCAGAGTAGACCCTTGAGTCTATTTGAACTCTCCCTGCCACTGATAGTTTTATTAATTATACTTGTTTTCCCCGTTTTGGTCAGGATGGAATGGTTGATGCCACGGTGTTAGGTCTGGATTCATCCCTGGGAGTTATCTCCCACATTGCCAGGGAGACCTTCATCCCTGGATGTCATGTCCCACATAGGGGAGAGGGCAATGATATATTTGCAGTGTTGGGCTTAGAAAGACTGAGTCCACAGCTGAGCAACAATAGAGGTCCTCCAGAAGTAACTGTTAGGCATGCCTATAGATAGTCTAAGCTTCTCTGCTACATACATAACCTTCACAAGAGTAAGATCCTGATCGGGGGCATGGCCTATTGATTTGGGTGTCCCAAAATTTGACACGTTATCAGGGGATTCCCTGATGGTAAGGTTTAATAGTTCCATATTCTTTCTCCCATCCCTCAGGGGACTTTGCCAATACTTTCTGATTATCTGCATAATATACCCTTGGATTTATCCAGACATTAAAATAATCTATCAGCATTAAAGGACCTCTTTCTTATTCTGTGCTCCCTGTGTTTCAGTTGTTCAAATGAGCAATTCAGATAGGTTGAATTAGATTATGCACTACAGAAAATTTCAATTCCAGACCAAATAAACCTTTCTTCATTTGTCTCAAAGTGTATGGGTGGTTAGAAAGACACTGTCTTTCTAACCCCTATATTCTGAATTACTTTACCCCCAACCTGTTAGGGTTCATTCTTATCTATAAATATCAGGTTATATATACAAAACAGCCTTTCAAAATCCAGAAATAATTATCACCACTCCAGACTTAATATGTCTGCTCTAAAAGCTTACAACCTAGGCCCCTGTTATCTTATGAGCATTTTCTAAATGTGACCATACCATTCTTATTCTTTTGTAAGTTTTTATACAGTTTCTAGCTATTCTGTATTATAACTCCCTGATTATACCTTTATGCTTGTCATAAAAGTGGCTCATACATTATTTATCATTTTGTGTCTGGCTAATTTCACTCAGCACTATGTCCTCAAGGCTCATCCATCTTGTCATGTACTTCAGGATGTCATTTTGTCTTACTGTTACATAATATTCCACCCACTGTTGATGGACATTTGGTTTGTTTCCATCTTTTGGCCAATGTATATAATGCTGCTATGAACATCAGTGTGGAAATGTCTGCTTGTGTCATTGCTTTCAGCTCTTCTGGGTATATACCAAGTAGTGCTATTTCTGGATCATTGGGCAACTTGATATTTAGTTTCCTAAGGAACTATCAAACAGTTTTCCCTAATGTCTGCACCATTAGTGGATAAGTGTCCCAGTTACTCCATATCCTCTGCAACATTTATAGATTACTTTTTGTATGATAGCAACCATTCTTAGAGGTAAGAGGCAGTATCTCATTGTAGTCTCGATCTGCATTTCCCTCATAGCCAATGAAAATGAGCATCTCCATGGGCTTATGAGCCATCTGTATATGCTCTTCAGAAAAATGCCTATTCGTATCTTTAGCCCACTTTGTGATTGGGCTGTTTCTTCTTTTTTGGTTGTGTTGTATGATTTCTTTGTTTATACAGGAAATCAAATTTTTGTCCTATATGTGATTGCCCAATATTTTCTCTCATTGAGTCAGCTTCCTCTTCAACTTTTTGACAAAGTGTTTTGAAGTGCAGAAGCATTCGATTGTGAGGAATTCCCATTTGTCTATTTTTTCTTTTGCTGCCTGTGCTTTGGGTATAAAGTTTAGGAAGCTACTTCCTATTAGTCTTGAAGATATGATCCTGCATTTCCTTCTAGAAGCTTTATGGTGCTTGTTCTTACATTTTAATTTTTGTGTAACGTGTAAGATAGGAGTCCTCTTTCATTCTTTTTGGGTATTGATACCCGGTTCTTCTATACCTATATATTGAAAAGCCTATTTTGTCCCAGTTCAGAGGATTTGGGGTCCTTGTCAAAATCAGTTGACCATAGATTTGGTGATGACATATTGGTCTTCTGTCTGGTCTCTTTAACTGTGATTTGTTTGTTGAGATCTTCTATTTCTTTCTGAGCCAATAGAGCTTGTTTGTGTGCTTCAAGGAATTTGTCCATTTCATCTAATATATTTGCATACAGTTTCATCTATGTATTTCATCTATATATTTGCATACAGTTCTTCATAGTATCATCTTATGATTTCTTTTTTTTCTTCTGGGTCTGTGGTAATGTACCCCTCTCATTTCTAATTTTGTTTACTTGCATCATCCCTCTTTTTTTCTTTGTCAGTCTTGCTAATGGCCCATCTATTTTATTGATTTTCTCAAAGAACAAATTTTTGTTTTATTGACTCTTTCTATTCTTCTTTTGCTCTCCTATTCATTTATCTCTGCTTTAATCTTTGTCATTTCTTTTCTTCTATTTGCTTTGGAGTTAGTTCACTGTTCTTTCTCCAGTTCCTCCAGGTTTGCTCTTAAGTTCTCGATGTTTGCTCTTTCTTGTTTTTTAATATAGGTATTTAGGGCAATAAATTTCCCTCTCGGCACAGCCTTTGCCACATCACATAAGTTCTGATAAGTTGTAATTTCATTTTCATTCATCTCCAGATAGCTACTGCTTTCTCTAGCAATTTCTTCTTTAACCCACTGGTTGTTTAAGGGTATATTTTTGAGCTCCATATATTTGTGAATGTTCTCGTTCTTTGGTGGTTATTGAGATCCACCTTCATCCCATTGTGATCAGAGAAAGTGCTTTGAATAATTTCAGTGTTTTTAAATTGATAAATAAATGTTTTGTGCCCTAGCATATGATCTATCCTGGAGAATGTTCCAGGAGCACTAGAGACAAATGTATATGCTTGTGCTTTGCAGTACATTGACCTGTATATGTCTGCTAGGTCTAATTCGTTTATCAAGTTATTTAACTTCTCTATTTCCTTGTTGGCCTTCTGTCTGGTTGTTCTATCTATAGACGTGAGTGGTGTATTAAAGTCTCCCACTATTATTGTTGGAACCTCTATCACTCCCTCCAGTTTTGCCAATGCCTGTCTCATGTACTTGGAGCTCCTTGAATGGGGGCATAAACATTTCTGATTGTTATGTCTTCTTGCCGAATTGACCCTTTAATTAGTATATAGTGTCCTTCTTTTTCTCTTATTATGTCTTTACATTTACTCTCTATTTTGTCTGATATTAGTATAGCTACTCCTGCTTTCTTTTGCTTGCAACACGTGTGGAAAATTTTTTTCCATCTTTTTACTTTCAATCAATTTTTTATCCCTGTGTCTACAATAAGCATATAGCTGGGTTATATTTCTTAATCCATTTTGCCAATCTGTATATTTTAATTGGTAAGTTTAGTCCATTAACAGTCAAAGTTATTACTGAAAAGGCTTTTCATGATTGCACCATCTTATATTAATTATTTTGTTTGTCAGATCTATGAATTCTATTCTGTCTTATTCTTTGTATTATTTAAATTACCCTTAGTGTTGATCTTCAATTCTATGCCCTCCTGCACACCTCTCTGTCCTGTCCTTTTTTTTTCAGCTGGCAGAGCCCCCTTTAATTTTTTTTGCAGGGCTGGTCTCTTGTTGACAAATTCTTTCAGGACTCCTTTGTGTGTGAAAACTTTAATTTCTCCCTCAGTTTTAAAGGACTATTTGTCTGGGTATAGAATTCTTGGCTGGAAGTCTTTCTCTTTCAGTACTTTGACTATATCATACCATTGCCTTCTGGCCTCCAGAGTGCTGCTTGGGGAGTCTGAACTATGTCTTTTTGGTTTCCCTTGTATATAAAAGATTGTTTATCTCTTGCCACTTTCAGGACTTTCTTCTTCTTTTCAACATTTGACTGGCTGATTAGTATGTGCCTTGTGGAAGGCCTGTTTGGATTTATTCTGTTTGGAGATTGTTGGGCTTCTTTGACTTATATATTTATGTCCTTTATGAGGGTTGGGAAGTTTTCCCCCATTATATCCTTAACTACTCTTCCTAGCCCTTTGCTTCTCTCTTCTCATTATGGGACACCAATCAGTCTTATATTCGTATGCTTTGTTTGGTCTCTCATTTCCCTGAGTTCCAGTTCAATTTTTTTCCATCTTTTTTGCCATTTGCTGTTTTGAGTCTTTGAAATCAATTATCCTGTCCTCTGTATAATTTGTTCTTTCTTTTGTCTCTTCAAATGTAGTGTTGTGTTCCTCCAGAATGTTTTTTATTTGGCCAACAGAGTCTTTAATATATGTGATATCTGCTGTTTTTCTATTCATTCTTTCAAGATTCTCTTTATGCCCTTCTCTGTTTTCTTGATCCCCTTTAACTCATTTGCTATCCCTCTTAATTTATTAAGTAAATTCATATCAATATTTTTTTTTACATGGGCAGGCACCAGGAAGTGAACCCAGGTACTTGGGCACAACAGGCAAGCGTTCTTACCTGCTGAGCCACTGTGGCCCCATATCAATATTTTTGTGTAGTTTTTCCAATCTCTGTGTCCTTTCTGGTGTTTTAATTTGTTCATTAGGCAGGCAATATCTGTCTGCATTGTGAAATGCTCAGTGATGTTCTGCTGTCTTCCTGGCATGTAACTATCTTGATTGACTTACTTGGGGAGTTGGTTTCTTTCAGTAGTCTAAGACCTTGTGTTTGCAGGATGGTTGTACAGCAGGGAATAGGACACATCATGGGGCACTAAGTGTGGAAATTTGTTTTAGGGCAGGTATGGATGCAGTTTGGGGATGTTATGCTGATGCTTGTGAAGGTGGGCATGTTGCATCCAGGGAAGGTGTAGCTGTGCAGGTGCACCGGTCCTGGGGTCGTAAACCTGGTGAGCACTGTTCTAAAGCATGGGGTCCATTGTACTCAGGCCTAGAGATCTGGTAGCAGGTTACCTTTACTCCTGTGTGGATTGGGGTCAGATGTCACCTGCCTACACAGGTCAGCACTTTCTCAGAGTTGGGAAGTGTGGCTGAGGGCTGTGCACATGTGTGGTTCTAGGACTGCTGTAAGTGTGGTTCCCAGAGTTGAATGATGTGATTGGGGGCCCATGTGCATGTGTCGGCCTGGGAGTGCCATAAACAAATGCACTGAGCTCAGGCAGGTTGTGTTGAGGCTGTTGGACACTAAGGGCTTGGTTGGGTATAGCCTAGGTATGGATCTTGGTGCTGACAACCTTTATGCACTGGCAACAAACTGCAGGGAACAGGGAGTGGGAGGCAGTGCTAAGGAGGCATGCAGGAGAGTTGGGTTGGGGTGTGCTTGGGGTGGGGTTGAGGGAAAGTTATGTGCACTGGGGTCTGGTGGGGTACGGGCATCTGGAGTGCAGGAAATGGGGTTAGATGAGAGGGATTTGGGACAAGGGGGTTGGGTGAGTCGAGAGTCATGGGACTGTGCTGGTGAGGGGAGCGCACCCAAGGAATGCAACCTGGATTTCTCCCTAGTCCCATGTTCCTGTCTGTGAACTCCCATGGGCACTGCACCTTTGCACAAACCTCCAGCTTTCTGTCTCTCAGTTCCTCAGCCTCTGCAGCCAGGGCTGTCCAAGGTGGTGTAGAAGCTCTCCCAGGTCAGTAGGACTCCTGAATCACCACCACAGTCGCCATCCTGTCCCTTCTCTAACTCTTCCATGGAGCAGGGTTCATCTCGATCTCCTCTAGTCAGCTGTCTTCCTGGAAGACCAACATTGAAATGTTTGGTTTCCTTTTCTCTTTGTGTGAAATATTCACATGGCTCCGATGTCAAATGTTCCAAACCAGGTCTGTTCAGAGATACAGGGTTTCCTTGAAACTCTCAGAGATTTTATAGTTAATTTTAACTGCCAGCTGTTGTATTAGTTTATTTTACATTTTTATCAATAAAGTTTACTTGTAGCTATTTTTAGTGTAGAATAAGAAATACGAAGAATTCTGCATGTCCCTTACCCCTTCACCCATTCAGAATAGTTTCTAATGGTAGAGAATAAACTTTCACACAAAACCATGGGTTTTCAACAGGTGGACAGATAAAAAAGAATTTGGAGATCAAGAAAGATTATGAGAATTTGCAGCAGTCACCGAAATCTATTGAGAAGGTACTGTAATGACTTCTGTAAACTCTTGACATTTTAACTGTCTCTTTCCTATGTTTATTTTTAAAAATTAGAGGTGAGTTGTCAAATTTATGAGACCCCAAAACTTATGAATTTTTAAATTTTTAATTGTGAAATATAAAATGTATAAAGAAAAAAGCAACAATTTTTAAAGCAATTTCAACAGATTTCACAGAATGTTAAGGGTTACCATTCTACTGTTTTAGATTTTTCCTTCTATCTAGCTGGTCCAAAACACTGGAGGCTAGAAGATGTGTTAATATAATGATTCAGCAGTCATACTGATTTGTGAAATCCTATTTTGTCTTTTATACGTACTCCTTCTCCTCTGGTTCTTCTCCCAATCTATAGGGATCTTTAGGCAATGCCCGTTCTGAATTATTCATGTTGAGATGGGGTGTCAAAAGTAAAGGATAAGGAAATGTAATTAGTTGATAATCTCAGAGAGGTTGGCCCCTCTCAGTTTCAGGAATTATTTGACCTAGGAACTGTTTTGGAATTACTGGTTTCAGGAAAGCAAACTTAGTGCATGAAACTTTTATAGGGTCTCAGTTTGAGCCCTAGGTGTTCTTAAGATATAACAGGAGTGATGTTAGTTGTGATTTAGTAAAGCATGGCACTTAGCAGTATCTAACCTAAGCTTGCATAAGTGTCCCCTCCAGAATAGCCTCTTGACACTATTGATCTCCATTATCCAAGAGGCCTTATTTTATTATGCTTCTTTTCCTCCTTTTGGTCGGAAAGGTGGTTCCAATCCCACTATGCCAGGGACATGCTCTTCACCAGGAGTCATGCCCCACTTTTTCAGGGAGACTTTTGCCCCTGGATGTCATGTCCCACATGTAGGGAGAAGGGTAATGGTGTTCCTTCAGAGTTGGGCTTAGAAAGAAGCCACAGCTGAGCAACAAAAGAGGTTACCTGGGAACAACTCTTAGGCCTCTTTATAGGTAGTCTTCACTTCTTGACTACAGAAATAAATTTCATAAGGGCAAACCCCAAAATCCAGGGCTTGGCCTATTTTCTTGGGAGTTCCCAATTGTTGAGAGGGTACCCAGGTTTTCATAGCTGGGAAAGTTTAATAGTTCCATTTTTTTGCATTTGGAACCTCCAGGGACTCTACCAATACTTTTGAATGATCCGCCCAGCATAATCTGAGATATATCTGGTTATTACATTAAGCTTTACAGAATTACATTGCCTCATTCCTTTCCTAGGCTCCAGGAGTTTGGTTTGTTTAAATGAACTATCCAAACAGGTTGATTTTTGTTTTTGTTACAGAATATTTTTGTTCTAGACATAATAATCCTCTCTGCCTTTGGTCTTCTACCATAGCTGAAGATTAAGAATAGATGCACTATCATCTTTTACCCTGTATTCTGATTTACCAGATTGGCTTCATTTTTTTAACTCTAATTGAGGCCTGATTTCTTTCTTGATTACTTTGTCATTTTATGTAGCAGTGCTCACTTTCAAGGCTACAGCACTCCATTTCCGGGTCTTATGTGTCACACAGTCACTAAAACCTGCAGGGAAATGCCGCGTGACCCATGCACAGCTCAGTGTCTCAGAATCTAGAAATACACTTACAACTTCACGAAGTGTGGCTACTAGAAGGGCTTACAATCAAGTCTCTGATTTTCATATAAGTATTTTCTGAAAGAGATCTTAACATATTTGTTGTTTTGTATTTACATTATTTTGTACAACACCTTGACCCCGAGATTTATTCAGCTTTGTGTGTGCCTCTAGACATCTTTTTGTAGCGGCACCATATTCCGTCATATAAATGTATCACAGTTCACCATTCTGCTTCTCAGTCATCGAACACTTCAGTTCCTGCCATCTGCTGGTTGTCATGGATGATGTCCCAGATAATCAAGTCAAGTAGTACAGTACAAGCAGCAGCACTCTCAATTTTAGTCAATTCTCATTGTTCCATAACGGAAAAGAACTGAAAAACATAACATCATCAGCTATCAAATCAAAACTACCCTTGGGGTGTGCAAGTGTAGTTCAGTGGTAGAATTCTTGTTTCCCATGCAAGAGACCTGAGTTGGATTCCTGGGCCATGACCTCCAAAACAATTGCAACAACCACAAAAACTTCCCCTTATCTCTTGACCCCACCCCCCAAATTAGCTGTCTGTGGTAGTGCTATAGTAATGTTGATAGCTTTCGGCCATAGCATACACTTTTAGTATTCCCCCTATACCCCTGGTCATAGTCAGGTTCATACGTCAATTTGGCCAGGTGGTGGTACCTGTTTGTCTGGTTGGGCAAGTGCTGGCCTGTCTGTTGTGATGAGGACATTTCATAGAATTAAATCATGATCACGTCAGCTGCATATACAGCTGATTACATTTGAAATCATCCAGGGGGAGTATCTTCTGCAATGAGGGAAACTTGATCTAATCACTGGAAGCCTTTTAAGGAGGATTCAGAAGAGACAGTCTCTCTTCGACCTTCATCTGGCAAGTATCCCCTTGGAGTTGGTCCAGACCCTTAATCAGAATCATCAGCTTCTCAGCTGTTCCTATGGATTGTGGATTCTACATTTCCATGGTTATGTGAGATACTCTTATAAATTTTATATTTATGGATATAAACCTGTTGATTCTGTTTCTCTAGAGAACACTAATTAATACAACTTGTTACCAGGTTCTGTTTCTTCAGAAACAGAAATTTAAAAATGAAATTTTATGAATAGTTTTCTACTCTGACTGGACTCAAAGGCACTGAGGTCTCTGATTCCCATAATCAGAATGACACTGCCAATCATGGGAAGAGATAGTCAAATATCACCATTCAATTCTTCTAATGCTTTACTTGTACAAAGCCAGGCTATGGGGGATAATGTTTTTGGTACCTTTATGGAGGTTTGTGGAAATAGGAGGTTTAGAAATGTTGGCTGGTTGTTGTTAGATATGCTGAATACAGTTAGGAGTGAAAGAGATGGGGTTAAGGCTACAAACAAGAAGCTTAAGTACCATCTGACAGATGTAAACATTTTTAGGTGTGTCCTGAAGGAAAATCTTATTTCCTGTAGCCTTAGACTGGAGATCTCTGAAAATCAGACTCAGAATCTTATTATTAGAATAGCAACTATGCAACATAAATTGCAATCTGAATCTTGCATGGTGTCTGCCATTAAAGTGAGGTCATTGATTGGAAAGGAGTGGGACCCTGAAAATCGGGATGGCAACATATAGATTGATAATAATGTTGGGGGCGTGGTTGAAACCCTAGGTTATGCTGAGTACTTTTGAGATAATCCTGTAATAGTTTGTCCTGAGGACCTAACAGCTCCACCTCCAGGCTGCCTTGAAGAGTTGGCCAGCCAAACTCCCCCAGAAGGGATTAGCCCTAGAGTGATTAATCTAGTTTCACCAGATGAAACTTTAAATGAATGCCCTGAAGCAAATGGCTTAGAAGATATTTCTAATTCTATTCATGATGCACCCCCACCACCAGTCATTTCTTCCAGACATATAACTAAGCTAAAGTCTCAACAGTCACCTAAAGGTGAAATACAAAGTATCACACATGAAGAGGTACGTTCTACTCCAAAAGAACTGTGTGAGCTTTACAATTTGTATAGACAGAAATAACGGGAATATGTGTGGCAATGTATTTTAAGGGTGTGGGATAATGGTGGGAAGAATATAAGGCTGAAACCCCGATATGGGCCCAATAATCAGAGATTCTGCATTCAACGTAATAACTTGAGGGGTTAGAAAATGCATTAAGTTTATTTGGATGGTTGGCTGAAACAGCGATCAAAAGTTGGCCAACATTACCTGAGTTTGAAATGCCAGAGATGCCCTGGTATAATGTAGATGCAGGGATCCAGAGGCTTAGAGAGACTGGAAAAGTTACAGTGTATTTGTCATGCAAAGCCTGCTCTAACATTCCAGGAATTCCTGGAGGATGCATCTTTTACCTGAGCAGTGGGAAATAAATTTGTGAGACTAGCACCATCATCCCTGAAGAGCACGGTAGGTGCTATTCTCTGTAGGTCATAAATTACTGTGGGAACTGCTGTCACTGAGCAGGTATCCTTAAACACAATGCAGATGATGGAATCCTGAGTTGGCAGAAGCCAGGTGGCAATATTTAATCACCAAAGACAGGGTGGATGTGGCTATTACAATAGACAGCAGACTCAAAGCAGGAATCATAACAATCTGATCTGTTGGCTAGTAAATCATGGGGTACCTAGGAATACAATAGATGGGCAGTCTACTAAATTCTTGTTCAAGCTGCATAAACAAAAGAGTTCTAGGTCAAGTGAACAGAAGTCTAAATGAATTACCAAAACAGAGTCACGGCCCCTTAGTCAATTTCCAGACTTAAGACAATTTATAGACACAGAGCCCCTTGAATGAAGGGGAGGCCAGGTCTCTTTGGGGGAGAAACCTGTTACACTGCCAGGAATTTATGCTATTAATCTTCCTCCAAGCTTTCCCCAAGAATACCGATGGCCTTTAACCAGGGAAATGGAGCACCAGGGAAAAGGATATGATCAGATATTTCGGGGATTATTAGACACTGGTTAAGAGGTGACATTAATTCCAGGGGACACAAAACGTCACTCTGGTCCACCAGTCAGAGTTGGGGCTTAGGGAGACCTG